>JANPWX010019375.1:130084-217995 GCA_024734555.1 Trochalopteron elliotii | reverse complement strand
AGAGAACTAGCAGCAAGTTTGTACTGGAGTGCTAAATACACACAAAATGAGCTGTGAGGGACGTATATACTTCCACATTTATTTTTACTTTATCCTTGCCCTGGTGAGGTTATGTCTCTGAACAGTGTCATAACAACAACTACAGTTACTACAGAAGGTCATTATTTCATCTGTTCAGAGACATAACCTCACCAGGGCAAGGATAAAGTAAAAATAAATGTGGAAGTGTATAGGTCCCTCACAGCTCATTTTGTGTGTATTTCGCACTTCAGTACAAACTTGCTGCTAGTTCTCTGTAGCTCAGTTGTATTCACTGTTTGCTGAACTTTTCTTAAAAAATGGGCAAAAAGCTTGTGACTAAATTTGGGTCAAAGGAGATTACAGTGCTGAGATTTAGATTCAACTTCATTTATGTAACTGGAAGCTCAGGTCAGCATTCCAAGTCTGAAAGCAAGACTCAAAGTCAGGCAGTCTGCATTTTGGATTCTGCCTAGAAGAATCTAGGCAGACAATTCCACAAATAAAATTTTGACAACATTATGACCATCCTTAACAACTTGATTATTTTTCTACAGCTGTCTCTCTGCCAGCTGGCTGAAGTTAAATGTCCAGTCAGCAGGACCATGGTGAAAGAGCTGCAAGGAATAGCAACTTCATTTTTTCAAACAACATCTCAGTGGTATTTTCTGAAGATTGAAGGTAAATAAATATCAAACTCCCCAACTTTCCTTCCTGTGCATTTATGGAAACCACACACATACAGTGTAGGATTCTGTTGACTTAGGTAACATGGGACTTCACCTGTTGCTTGAGTATATCTTTCTTGCAATTTCCTTCTCTTCAGGTAAGAGGAAGCTCCTGTATTTCTTCATACAAGGATTTATGTCCTACAGCTTGTGTTCCTTCCAGCAGCCTCCTCTTGCCACCGAGCACAGCCTTAAAAACATGCAATGTTCTTCCACAGGTGCCAGCAGCAGGGTTCCACAATTTTTCACTTTGTTTTGGTGTCTCCTTCACTTACTGTCCTTGCCATCTGTCCCTAGGATTTACCACAATTAAAACATATTTGTTTATGTAAGTAACTGACCTAAAATATTAGCTTAACTACTGATGCTAGAAAGAAGCTCTGTATCGAAAATACCATGCCTAAAATCATACTGAACACAAAGGCTCTTGGAAGTCACACCAGAGGGCTTGGAATAAACACACCACATGGCTACCATTTTTCATTTACAAGTGCCTGCATTTGGCTGCTTTGGCAGTGAGTGCCCATCACCTGCTGTCAGTGAGTGCTGAGGAGTTGGCACCTGTTAGAGGAAATTCAGCATTAAAAACTCTGTTATCTTGCCCATGAAGCCGTCACCCCTCTCCTCTTATTTGCATAGATAAAAACTTTCCATGCATGTGTTTCTGCATTGTCCTAAACACTGACCTGTAAACCTGAACCATATTGTGGTGGCACACAGAGCGTGTGAGAGCATGTCAAAATACTGCTCACACCAGACAGAGCTGGTGGCCATGGCAGGGATCCCTGGAAGGAAAGCAACCACAAGGCCATGACTAACAGAGAAGCAAGAACTGAATGTGAATCATCATCTTCCAAAGTATCAAAATCAAAACAATGTGAGGTAACAGATACACACACTGAGACTGACAAGCTGTGCTTCCCTTGCCAGAGCAACACAAAGTTCACTTACTATTACTCTTTCATAAGCAACCAACACATAACTCCTGGCAAAAATTACACACGGGGCCCGCTCCTACAATCCCTGTGACAGCACTGCCCCATCCTACTCTTCACCTATGCTGCTCCTGGCCACTACAACACCTCTGTGCTTGTACTGCTGAAGAAGCAGGGCACCAGGAGCAGATCCACCCCAGAAACAGGGGTTGTAGGGCTGTCTGGCAGAGCACAGGCAGCTGGTGTGGGAGGGGCACCCATTCCTGTACCATCTTTCACCACCATCACCTTGGCATCCAGGTCAAGGTGAGCACATGCCCCAATCTCCCCTTACTAAATGTAGCAATATCAGCTGCAGGAGCTTGTTGGGGTTTTTTCAGTTCCGTTTCTGCTTCTGATATTGATTTTGTTGGGGCTGTGATTTTGTTTATAAGGAGGGAAAACATTACATGAACTCAAATGGCAATGGCAGTACAAAGGCAGTTTGTTCGAAGCCCTATAAAAACCTTATGAGATCATACACACAGTTGAGAGAACGTGTAAACAAAAAGAAATGTCTTGTATAAGCTGCTACAGCATTCCTAATCAGGAAGCTTTCATTGCTGTCAATCTTAGTTAGTCATTACCTTCATTGTTAATTATAACCCTCCCAAATTTTATTCCATATGATTCTTAAGATCCAGGCTTTCTCACTGAGACAGTCTTTGAAGCCAACACCACGGTACAGGAACCTCTGAGGCAGAAACCCCTGTCAGTAAGAAAAGGTACATGGAGGTCAGCCCAATTAGCCAGATAAAACCCCCTGTGCATCATGACCAGCTTAATGGGTAAAGGCTCCATCTGCTCCTAGTAACTTTAATTTTAATATTTTGTTCTAATACAAAGTTACTGCTCCATATTATTTGTAAAACTTACCAAATGTAAGACGGATGAAAATTCTAAAGATTTAGTAAAACTTCAAAATAATATTTCACTTTGACTGAAGTCACAGAAATCTAAAGTAGGAAATGGGAGTGGACACTGATACTAGACAATGAACAATTTGTTCAAGCAAGGAATTACAATTTGTGAAAACGCTTACATATTGTGCAAAACACTAATGTAAAACCCTTCATCCTGTGATGCAATATCCACACTTCTACCTAGGTCTAACATGCATATAGATATTTTGGCTGCTGATTACAGTGACCTCTGTCCATACTTCAGCTCTCAGACTGAAGTGTACTTTACCTCTGAGTACTTGCTCTTCCCGTAAAGATGGTGTAATGATTTGTATTTTGTGAAGGCATTTTGTACTCATTATTAATACAGCAGTATTTCCATACATTGAACATCATCTGAAAGACTATCCGTACAGTTTTTAGAAGTAAATAATTTGCAAAAAAATAAATCCATCGATGTTCCAAAGTTTACTGAGAACAGAATTTATGATTGCTTATGTACAATGCTCCATTTTCAACTTGAGAGCGCTCCAACAAATACCTAGATTCATTAGGATGGCTGTCAGGACTTCAGAACTCTTCTTGGGACTGGACATAGAGGAAACATCATAAGCTTCCTCATTCTCTAAAGAGATGAAATGTTATGGAAAGGCTGGTTTGTCTGAACAACAACTGGAAAACAAGGTCAAGCTCAGAACTGAGCCACCAGTCAAATTCAGAATCAGAGCTCTGAACTGCAGCCCAGATCTTAGGACTGAATTGCAAGCTGCCTTAGGTAAAATGCCATGTCCTTTCACAGAACTGGTCAATTAGATTAGAAATCGGGTAGGGAATAATATTTGGTGAAGAATTTTGTATGAAGCCATGTACAGAGTCTTAAGCAGACAGCAGCTTAAACAAAACTGAAGGTCACTGCTGACTATTTACAGTGCTGCATTGATATTAACTGGTAGGGAGAATTTGGTGTGGCTTTTGGCAAGGAAATACTTTTAAAGGTTATCACAGACTATCACAGATTGTGAAGTGTGGGGAGTGAGCATGGGGAGGGATTCTGGGAAAGGAAGAAGGAAAAACTGGAAATAACTGTCAGGTTCAGAACCACCTATTATCTTGAGAATTGGATTTCCCCACTGTAGTAATAACCTGATTTAATGGAAATTATTTCAAGGCCAGGGAAAGGCAAACAAAAGCACACATCAGAAAGCTTCGAACAGAACTAGCAGTGCAGGATCAGGATTTCATCACCTCTAGGAAAAGACAGTCTGAGCATTTCCCAGGGGAAATACCAAAACAATCTCCCTTGCCCTACAGGCACATGACTGGATCCAAAGCAATTGCAGAAGAGAAACCAACCATTTACCTTTCAGTAAGGGGCACAGACAGCTCTCAATAGTGCCATGCCCACAGCAGTTTTCAAGGATGAACTCAGAAACTACTCTAAAAATAATTAGCAGTTGCCAGACTAAATACTCTGAATGTTCTCTTTGTTTCATAACGGTGTGTTTGTTTCTACCATATTGCTATGAACAGCTGTGGCACTTCTCATTAGATGCCTCTAATTCTAAGTTCCTATAAAAATTATTTGCCACAGAGACTTAGGAATGATGGAAAAAAGCCCACCAGTCTCATTCTTTCAATTGCTGTTAAATCTAGCTGGAAATTCACCCGCAGAACAGTTCTCCAAAAGAGCAGTAACTTAGTAGTGTTGTGTAAGGGGTTTTGGCAACATAGTTTTGTATCTGTTCTCTACAGAAGTATTTTGGTTTGACCTCATAAAATTCAAAGTTAATCTTTCTTTTAGTCCAATAAAATTAAAAATCTTTTAACATCTTTTTTAATCTGATGGAAAACACAGGGTTTAACGTTGTGTGTCATGAATGAAAAAGTCATGAAATGCCTTGATCTTGTAAAAAGAAATCTTTACCTTGATCATTTAGAAGTAAAATGTATCAGAAAAAAATAATTTTAAATAAGAAAAACCTCAGCTTTTCATAATTATTCCAAAGAAAAGAATTTTTAGAACCTTTATTTAGAAAAAAATTTCATTTTGTTATTACGTTGTAAAAGCAGGTGAGATTGATGGAATTACTGGCGTCATTTCACTTTCTCATGGCTCATAGTACATTCTTACAAATTTTAAATCATAGACCATGTAGCTTGCCAGACATAACAGGGAACTGGAAGCTGCAAACATCCATCCTGAGTCTGACACCGACTTGCTGCTGCTCACCTCCCATCCACTTGCTCACCCACAGCTCTCAGGGAGCCTGTGGGAGGCTGGGATATGCCTGGAATGCAGACACGTGGCTCAAGAGGGCTGTCTCATCTTTCTTTTTCCTCCTATACAGGAACTGGGAGGACTACTAAGCCACAAATCTAACCTAAGATTATCCTTGCACAGCATTTTGTAGTACACAGCAACTCAAGACCTTGCACCTATTTGATTTATCAATAGGACTAGTACAGGATTAAAGATTGAGAGTCATTATTCAAAAAAGCTGTGTATAGACACGTGTTCCTCAATCCTGACAGCTGATGTGCTTCAACTGAGGCAGAGCCCTGAGCCCTTGCTGCTACACCCCTTCCAGAAGCTGAGTGCAATGGAGAAAGAGGCAGAGGTTCATTATATGACCAAAATATTATAGTACTCCTTAACCTTCCTTCTTCCCTCACTCACCAGCCAACCTGCCCTGGAATTTGGGGGCTGAACTTCAGGCAGCCTCTCAGAAGCTGATAGCAGACACAGACAGACTGGGGAGGAGTACCAACAACACAAGGAACTGCTTAATCATTTGCTAAATTATCATGATACCACAGGGTGCAATTAAGTCTTAGGACAGTGTAGGCTCTAAGGGCTATACTTGTGTGTGGGAGAGGGGTGATTCTTTCCCTCCCAAAATTCATGTACACATTCCTCAGCTCCACTGACCTCACTGAAAGGGTGGAGAAAAGTGAGGAGGACTTCACAAAAAGGTAGAGGTGTTCTTGCAGTAGTAGAAAGTAAGGGCAAGACTGAGACTTCCTCCTTCTTCCAGACCCCTGTTAGGATTCCCCTATAGCCCTGAATTTCAGGAAAGTTAAAACCCAAGCCTGCCTCCACCAGAGTGGAGCCCACCCACACAGGCTCCATTTGAAATCTTGTGGCTGTGGTACAAATTTGGCACAGCGAGTTCCCAGAGAGCCAAGGCAGAGGCACCTTCCCACTGCAGTAAAAAGAGCACAGACAACTTTCCCCCTGTGTAGGAAAGTCCTACTCTCAAAGGCTTCTCCCCTCAAAGTGATCAACTGATAAACACCCCTGGGAGCTTCTTTGACTCCTACATGGATGTAGCTGGGAAGAGATGTTCCCACTCATCTGGGGCTGGTCTGGAATCTGACCAGAATGGTGTCTGATTTCCCAACATCCATCTCAAGTGGTGCTGGAGACCTGCCAGCCTGGCATGGGCTGAAGAGTGTCACCCTCTCCAGCCTGGAACAGCCCATGGCACATGTTGGATTTGTAAGTCCTTGCCTTGAGGTTACTCTGTGCTCCAGCTGGACCTTCCCGAGGTAGTCCTGCTCCAGAGAAGGAACAAAACTCTTCCTGGATAAGGGAGAGTTTTGTGAGCATATGAGACAGAGATTACTAGAAATTGGAAGGAAACCAGGAGTGCCTTTGTTGCCAGATTAAAAACAAACACTGAGCAGTCCCTCTCCCTCCATTCATTCAATGGTAAATACAACAGCAGCTTTCCCCCCAGCCCCAACACCCCCCACGTGCTCCCAGCAAGTTTCTGTCCCATCCAAAAAACAAATAACAGTAAAACCTCTGACCTGGTGCCTGGTGGGAGAAAGAGAAGGAAGCAATGTCACTGACTCTGTTGAATGGTGTCCCAGGGCACCTTACTGAGAATTAGAGAAATACCTGTTTGGAGAATTAAGACCTGCATCAAAAAGGTTAGAGGATTACACTGAAATAATACCTGACCACTTCTTCTGGAAGTATGACACAGATTTTTCATGTCATGATTTTTGAGGGTAGTTTCCTGTGCAGTCTGTGCAGACACCCAGAGGAACATTCATAGTTACATCTACATAAATAGTTGCTTCTTATGACTTACAGAAGAAGTTTAGAAGGCTATTTTTAAAAGAGAGAGAGCTGACCCATAGAAAGCTATTAAATCAAAAATCTTGGACAACACCACTATATTTCCTGTATCAGGCAGTGATCAAGAAAAAAACCAAAACAAAGTAATAAAAATTAAGATGAACTAAAGACCCTCTAGGGAGGTGTCTTCTTCTCCAGTACAGACCCTGGGACAAATTTAGCAACAGGCGTAACTACTGGATGGTAGATTCAGTGTTTTCGTTGGATTTTTCTCAGTGCACTTGATGCCTTAAGTTTCAGCTTTCATGTTTTTCAGATTCTGTGCTGCCTAGGTGTGTAGTTCTGAGTGTCATATTAAGTGTTAGTAAATAACACTTTTAATACATACCTACTTTATTCTCTTAGCTTTGCCTCTGTTCCAGGTCAGCATTCTCAAGGCATCACAGTAAAGAAGTGTATTTGCTAAAAAGCAAGAAAATTCTAACTGCAAGTATTTTGTCCTATGAGGCCTTTCTCTACATGTTGAAAGTTCATGAAAGAGGGTTTGATGCTGGAGGTCAGAGGTGCCTTGACAGCCCACCACACCCTTTCTTCTCAAAGAAGATTTACGGGCTTTACTGGTATTACCAAGCATTCCAACTGCAAGAAACTTCATTTTCTGGAGCTGAAATGGAAGAAGAAGCTGAAGGAAAGAAAGAAGCCATAGCTCCACACTTTGTAAATCGAGCAGCAAACTCCAGCAGCTGAAGGAGGTGATGTAGTTGTTTATTTAAAGGAGTACAAGGCAAGACTCCTGTATTGTACTCTATAAGTTACATGTGACATCCCAGCACTTCTCTCACCACCTGTGTGGTGGAGTTTGAGGGAAGGAAGAGGACAAGGTTAACAAATTTGGAAGAGACTCACTGTAAACAACCACCTCTCAGGTCTGACCATATGCAACTTGCTGCATAGAAAGTTAAAATCACTCAGCAAAACATGGTTTTTATCAGAAGGAAAACAAAAGTAAAGCTGACTGGTTCTACTGAAACCAAGCAAATCCAGGAAAAAGAAAGTAACCATGGCACAGGAGATAAATGACGAGTAAAATCTGACAGAAAATCTAACTTCAGGTCTGAGGAATGCAGTTCTAAAGCTCTGTAATTGCTGTGGACCAAGTAGGAAGATGCATGAGTAGAGATGGCCAGAGATTTGCAAAACAGAAAAGGTAAGCTTAAAAAAAGAGTAGAACCAACAAGGACAAACAGGTTCAGCTCTGAAATTTTGACCTGACAGCTTTGGTAGGCTGCACAAAAGCAAAAGGCAGAAAAGGGAGTGTAGGGAAGACTTGGCTGCTTCTGTCTTCCATCAGGAGTTATTGTGGTGCATGATACTAATGGGCAGCATCAGATTTCTCAATATTAGCTTTACTTTGTGTTGCAAATGGCAAAAGAAATCTGATAGTATGGTGTTAAACAGAATCTTACTGAAGAATGCTCCCTCTTGGCTGAAACGTGCCATTTTTGTCTGTGTGTGTTCTTCTACGTGCAATTTTTATCTGTATTATTTCTTCAGTTTTGGAAAGTTAAGACATTAGTACCAGGGAATTTTGAAGCTTATCAGAAAAACTCTAGAGCATTCCTTCAGTTCTTGTGTCTTAGGGGTTTATGAACGTTTCCTCAGTTGCACAAGACAGAAAACACTGGAGGATTCTGCAGGCAGAAATTAGAGCTGCTGATAAATCTACCACATGGTCTTTATTTACCCAAGTGGTTACTTTGCTTCAGATAGGATAGAGAACAGCTTTTTGCAAAGTGCCAGAGAGAGACATGGCAAATTTCCTTCTTTTGATCATTCATATGGGAAAGAGAACACCACTGTTCAGCTGCAGCCCAAAAGATGCTCAGAGGAGGGACTGGCTCATTGCAGTGTCAAACACACCATTTGTAGACTCTGATTACAGTGCACTATTCCTGGGCTGTGTTTTGGAAGGGAACACCAAGTTAAAGTCTGCTGCTCCCTTCGAAGTTGACAAACCTCCAAGAAGATTTCCTAACAGATAAAGATCACCACCAGCAAACGGTCTGTTTACCTGAAGTATATTAACCTCCATGTAAGGAATATTTTTCTTCTCCATGATCAACCCAGCTGGTTTGTAAATAATGCTGATATCAGTGACTCATGGGTGGAGGCAGTGCTGTGCAGACGTAGAAGGATCAGCAGTGGTGCCTGTGAACCCTTTTGACACCTTCTGAGTGTGTGAGTTTGCGTGTGCAGATCTCGTCACATGTGCTTTTGTTTTCAGCTTGTCCAAATCACGTTCCACCTCACACGTCACAGTTTTTCAATCTGATGGAAAACACAGTTCTGTGATTTGGCATCTCTTGCCAACCATCCCTGGAGGCCAGTGGGCTACTTCTGTGAAGAATAACTACTAAAAACATCCTTGTAGTACTCTCTCGGTCTTGCACTTTCATAGGTTTATTTTTCTTTTTTTAGGATTCCTATATCCAAAGAGTTAGGAAAACACAACCTGGCTGAAGTAGGACTGTGCAGGAGATAAGAGTAGTCAGTTATAAACGCTGTAAACATCCCTCTTATCTTAAAATCTTGGAATTTCAGATGTTAGACAGACATAGTGAAACCCTGAAGCTCCCACTTGCCTATGTGAGCTGTCCTCTTCAAGAATAAAACACGTATCCAAGAGCATGCCTGGGATACACTTGATATTATAGGCCAGATAACTGGGAGGCATTAAAACTCAGTTCTGAGGACTTCTGTCCTTATTAACTTTTGACTACCTTTGTTTTTTATTTGCTGTAATCTAACTGTTTTGCTCTG
Source organism: Trochalopteron elliotii (assembly GCA_024734555.1). Taxonomy (NCBI): domain Eukaryota; kingdom Metazoa; phylum Chordata; class Aves; order Passeriformes; family Leiothrichidae; genus Trochalopteron; species Trochalopteron elliotii. The sequence goes on along the minus strand of JANPWX010019375.1, from coordinate 208,466 downwards.
CAATTTATTTATTACCCACATAGATGCCAGACTGACTTAGAGCTTCTAGTGAAGTATGTAAAAGAGCTGGAATTGTCACATGAAACTCCCACATTTTCCAAACATAATAAATAATTCACTTAGGAGTAAAGTCATATTCATATTTGTGGATTTTGTCACATTGACTTCTCTAAATATAGCTTTTTCTCTGAAGTTATGCAACTTAAAAAAAGTATTACTATTTGTGCTATTATATTGCTATCTCCATCTAATCTGGTACACAGCAATTTATGCCTGCAGCAAAATGCCTCAAACACAGAACAAAGCTAATTTCATCAATATGTAATCTTACATGTAATCTTACCTTATCTTCTGACTTACCCTTTACTTCTGTGTAAAATTTTTTTTTGAGAAGGCTTGTACAGTAGAACCCCATTCTTATTATAGCTACACAACAAATTAAAATGACCTACCGAAATTCCACATCAGCAGGGCATGCACTGACAACCTGTGCAGTCCCACCATGGCATTCCCTGTGCTTGCAGAAATTACTAAAGTATTGATGTGCATAGTGAATATTTGTGGGGAAGAGGTATTCTCATGATACTGCTTGCATAAACTGATACGAGCACAAGTACACAGAGACATTGATCTTGGACATCTCCATTTCTGGATGTTTCAAAGAAGATACTTAGGACCTAATCTGGAAAGCACTAAATTTACAGGAGGTTCCAGCCATCAGTGACTGATGATTGAAACTAAGCACCAAAATTCAACAAATCTAAAATTTAAGAACTTTGTTTTTCAGCCATCTTTTTGGACAACACTGTGGCTCAGAAGGGGAAGTGGATAAGTGCTTTTTCTCCTCTCAAGGAAATTGTTTCATGTTGCATGGATGACTCATATCAGACAAAAGCAGGGATTTACCTGTTACCTTGAACTCTATACTAGTAGATTCACCTTTGAAAGCAATGGGTGTCACTGGAACTTTGAGTGAACACTAGAGCATGCAATACCAGTATTTAACAGAGACTGATACATGCCTTGGGGGATTATTCATGCCATCTACCTTAGTTATCCAAGTATGATAAGCACAGTCTCCTAGGAGAACATTGCCTTGTGCAGACAGCGCATGAAAAGCCAGGTATCTTCAGAAGAAAACAAGGAGACCTTAGGTCAAAACCCCTCCTCCAAACATACCAGTTACCCCCATGCTCTCATAAAAGTCAATGCAGGAGGAGGTAATTCAGATTTATAACAAACTGCAGGGGTACCTTTTTCAACACTGAATACAAAGCAAACCAGAGATCCTGCAGTGCCAGTGGTATCTCTGCAGCCCACAGGGATTTTCTGTGGTGTCCCAGCAGCTGCTCTGGCACCAGCAGTTGATGTTCATTAATATCTGTTTCACTGCTCTGCACCCCCTGCTCAGCTGTGACAGAGTTCTGTGGGGCAGTGGGGTGTTCATGGGGTGTTCATAAATGTGTCAGTTCAATTACCAGAGTGGGACAGCTTTCTGAGTGCTACACTGAACTTTCAGGAGCTTAAGGCTCCGTTTTTATGACAAGCAGATCCACCTGTAAAACAGATACACTGAATTTTTCAAGTATGGCTAATTGAGATCTGATTTTTAATGTCTAGCAGTCTTTATTTTAAAAAACAAACAAAAAACAAAACAAAAAAACCCCCAAAAAAACAAACAACAAAAACCCCAAACCAAAAAAACCAAAACCAACTTTCCACAGATTGTATTATTATTGCATTGAAGGTTATTTCATAGCTTCTAAGTAGACAGTCTCTAACAGCAGTCCATAATTCGGCACTAGGTGGCCTCTTTCTTCTTTCAGAGAAGGTCTGATACACCACTATATCACCTAAGGACTTAACCAAAAGTAAAAAACCTTAAGCAAATACGAAGAACTTTGTTAATTAGAATTTTAAGACAAATATCACAAAACTGCTCATTGTTTCCTAACTGGAATGCATTCACTGTGGCTCAGAATACAGAACTAATTATCTGTAACTTGGCTCTTGGCTTGCAGCCTGAGCCTTGAGCAATGTTTTATCCACACAACTTCCTAGGAGGTACACATAGTATTTTATTCCTGAAAAAAAGCCCAAAAACATAACGTGCCTTCATCCAAATCATCAGTGCAAGCGCATACAGAGGGGAAGAGGATGTGAAGATAAAATAATTACACTTTTCTACTCAGGTTAGGTTTTACCAGGTGAGATCCAAAATAGCAGTCAGAGCTTCACCTCCCCTGCTCTGAACAAAGCTCGTGCACTCCAAGAGCAGTGTGCTCTTTCTGCCAAGTGGTCTGCAAAAGCAAAAAACTCTGATGAATCATGGAGCATTTAAGAGACTCATGGATGGTAAAAAAATCTAATGGGATTGAGGTTTCTAATGCAGAGACCAGCATAATTGTTTAATTGGAGCATTTAGCTTTCTTGAAGAGGCTAACAAGGAAATGAGCATTGCCTACAGCAAGAGAGCACCCTGGCAAAATGGCCTCAGGAAAGGGGTTCTTAATTTGCCTTTCAGAATTTCCCAACCACCACAAGCACAATCACTTCATTGCAAAATCACTGTGCTTCTGCAGGATAAGCTTTGTGCTTAACAAATGCTTGTAGCAGTATGTGCGATTAGGTGAGAGCATATGAGGAAATAAAAAATGTTTTGCCATGGTGTGGCTGAACAGCAACTTCCTCCATCAGTTGAAATGGGATAATTTGTTTACAGAGCAGGTAAATGCTTCTTGCTAGGCAAAGAAAGAAGACTGGAGCCTGTAGAGCTACTAAATGTGAGCCAGCAAAAGGGTGATTTATGAAAGGCTGCTTCTCTGGGGAGTTTTATGGACATCTCCATGAAAAGGAAAGTAGTGGCTTCTTTTGGTCACCGCATGGAGGGGAGCACGTGCCTGTCTGTCCCTGTTGTGCTGCTCTGCCTCTGATGTAATGCCTCTGCTCCTTTGAAGTATTTTTCTTCTCAAACAAGTAATAGGAAGGATTTAAGAACCCCAGTGAAGTTGAAGAGAGATTTCTTCTATGTTTTGTCATTAAATATTTGGTCTGAGACAGAAAGGAAGCAAGGCCAAAGGAAATGGTCTGTATGACACCTTTCGTGCCAGCACTGCCCCACTTTATTATGAGTTCAGCTGGGCTGAATACTACTGCACACTTGCAGTAATGTTACAACAAAGATTATAGGACAGGCACAGCTGGCACCATGAACATATCAAAGATTTATGACAGGATCCATAGTAGGAGGGAGCTCTGGGATCACCCTCTGAATTTTTCATGTGTCCAACCACATCTAACTCGGGTCACCTGACCTCCTGTTGCCAGTGTCGCAACAGGTCCTCAGCACTGTCACCTGCCCTGTGACCCAAGGAAAACCTGTGAACATTCCTCAGTAATTATTCAGAGGCTTTCAACAGACCCTCATGCTGAATCCACCCTGTTCATTCCACATGAATCTCTGACATTTTTTTAAAAGGTGGATTTTTTTTTTTTTTATGGCATGCCTTACAAGAGTCTTGCTTAACCCAAGTGCAGTCTTTGCAATCAACAAATACATAATTTCCCACCCAGCTTGGGTATGGATAAAATCTGCTCCTACCTTCAGCATGAAGACTGCTCTGGGTACTGCAGCTGAATTAGCTACAGGGTAGCCCAACATTAACAACTTTTTGTTTTCATTACCTGTCTGTGTTCTTTAGTCATCCTAAAGTCACCTGCAAAGTATCAAATCTCAGAATAAAAATAGTAGAAAAGCAGCTTGTTGTGTCGTAGTTCAGATTCATGTTTGACTCAGAGTTGAAGGAATAAACATTCCTGACTCCTATTGGTAATTTCTTTTTTGGGTTTCCAGTGGGTGAAAGAAAAATTTCTTCACATTCCTGCAGGGGAGGAAGATCAACATAAAATCAGATGAAAGACTGTCAGATCCCAGGCTGAGTGCCAGTGGCGTCCACAGGGTTTTACCCAGTTAATACAGCATATTTAGTGTAATACTACAAAGTCTTTTTTACTTAGACTTGTCCTTGAAAACAACTCCCTTGGGTTGTATAATTTCCCTAGTAAAAGCCCATATATGCTGAACTACAGCAGTCTATTAGCACAGATTTAAAAGAAAAAATAATCTTTTCACTACTAGACATGTTGATTACATTATGAAGTCTGTCTTGGTCTAGAAGTACATTCTTATACAGACCTTTGTCAAACATTTTTACTGCACACTAAGTGCACATGGAAGAATCCTCTTGCAAAGAAACCCAATCACTCTGAAGAACAAATTCTGCACACTGTACTTATCTAACAGCCTTTCACAATTTTCTAACCCCTGAAATGCTGAGCAGCATTACTAACAGCAGAGAGCTAATACAGTAAAACAAGGACACTCAGCACTTTATGATAAAAAGGGATGCATAATCACAACAGTAAAGATATGTATAGAGAGACAAATTGCAGAATCCTTCCCATGGAAGAAACCTGGCTGTGATTAGTGGAGGTGAGATAGAGTATATGAATGTCATAAGGTCTATTTCACTATGTGCGAAACTCCTCAAAGCACTCACCAGAACAAGTAAAAAACCACAAAGTAATGCTGCTCAGCATCTACTGAGAAAACCTGCTGTGCTCCCCTGCAACTGGAGGCCCTAAATGGTTTTATGTCACACAAACATCACCTCTTGGAGTGCTCCATTTTCTCCAGAGACTGGGTACTTGCTACACATTTTCCACCCTGCCAGGACACAGCTGCATGCCTAGCACATGCTGTGTTCATCATTTTCCCTTTCCTGTCATTGCGAAAGAGCTCATGTTTGGATGCTGTGCTGTCTGCTCCTGCAGATGTTTTGCTGTGCTTGTTGAAGGAGGCTGTGCTTTGGGTATGGCACTGCACCCTGGCTAGTGGGGCACCCTGCAGTGCCTGGGGCTGGGATGGCTGATGGCACAAAGTTTAGGGCACAGAGAATTACTTCAGGTTTCAGTCCCATGCCTCCAGCACAGCAAACACCTCTGCATGGATGTACTTCCTCCACGATGAATGAGCAGCAATATGTGTGGGCAGACAGACTCAGAGCACAACCTCAGAGGCATCACCAGGGAATGCAGAAGACACAGTAAAACCCAAGTTTAAACAGCAATAATTAAATGCTGGTTCTGTGTCCTCATGGATATATCATATGAACATGACATCTTTTTATTCCATGGCATACACTCTCTCCCACACATTGTTCAAGAGTAATTGTATCTCATATATCCAATACATCTCTGTCTAAATGCATTTAATGATCATACCATTTCCCTTCCTGTTAGAAATGCTTCTTAGAGTTGTTGGAAGTGTGATTTCTAGAGACAGCCTTGTCTCTGTTCCCTTATAGCTGTAGACTGTCTGTTGTGTAGACTTGACAGCTGTGTCGGATAAGTCACATTTGGGCTATTGTGGTCATTGATTTTCTTATTTAAATTTACAATACTGGAAGCCAAAAATCACACTGGATCCTGGCTTCCCATAACTGCTTGTCTTACAGGGATGAAACAGAGCTTTGTTATTTTATGTTTGCTTACTCCAAAGAGCTACTGTTTGTGAGAAGGGGATAGGGGGCAAGTTCAGATGTACCTCATGGCAGGGAAATTAATGTCATGATGCTCACCCACTTCCATATCCCACTGCTTTGCCCTTGGGAAGTGCTTTGAGGATTAACTGAGTTCTATCTGGAGCTTACAGTGTCAAATCCAGGCTCTGCGTCAGCTGAAGAGGAAGTGGAAAATAAACATCAGAAAGAGGCAATGAGAGAGGTTGGCTTGCTCCCTATCCTGGGACACTCCACTCATTTGTTTTTGATAAACAAATCTCAGTTTTTACTCCTTTTTATTATCATTTTTTCTTTCACATTTTGGTTCTAATGAAACCTGGCAAACAGGAGGGACCATCCTCTCTCAGACAGGGTGCTCTGCCACAACCATAGCAATGGGCTGACCACTGCACCCAAACCAGATGTGGGATGTTGAAGACAGCAGTCTGGGCTCCTTCTGTTGGCAGGTATCTGGTAGGACAAAGCCATGGGAGACTCAAAACCCTTCCTGGCAGAGCCCCTGGGCCACAGGAACAAGCCCCTCTCTGTTGCACCCAGCTGGACCCTGCAGCAGGCAGATGGGAGGAAAGCACATCCCAGGACCCCTTGGAATTGAGCAGCCCTTTCCAACAACAGCAGTAATTTTCCTCCATGGGAAGGAGATTTCAGGTGGGATCAGCAAGGCTGCTAGCTTGGAGTAAAGGCTTCCAGGTCACTTCAATCCCCATGCTTCAGGTTTCCTGCATTCCTGCCACAACCACTCAAAATTTCCAAAAGGCCTCATTTTCATAGGGAAACATGAGCAGTTCACTTGCTCCATGGCACCTCCTTGCCCTTCAGCCAGGACAAGGGGAGGTGTTGTGAAGGGAAGCCAAGTTTTGGCAGTCAGCTGCAGAGTGGCAAGATGATATTCCTGCTCAGAATCTGGCAGGAGCAAGGACAAGTGTGCTGAGTGGGTGCCAGCACAAGATTCGGGCAGTGTTGACTTCTCAGGGAGAACATGCTGTACCAAACATTTCTTATTGTATATCTTGCATAAACAAAACATTCATCTCACCACCCCGCACTAGCTCATAATAAAAAAAGCTGGTGGCTTTCTCTGTCGTGTACATTGAAGTTGTGTACTCAAGTCAGCTCAAGGACACATACAACATGCTCAAAGTGGTCTGAGCAATCATTTAAGCTGAGACCAGTCAACTAGAGCTAAAAAATGAAGTCACAAATAGGTTTTGCTGAGCAAATACATCAGAGACAGACTGACCCATGTGGGAAACCATCCCTTCCATCCCTCTTTGGGGAAAGACCATCTGCCAGGTCCAGAAGTGCTCCAGGACATTCCCCTTTCCAAACCCATCAGAATTTCCATATGGTACATCACAAAACACCACTTCCACAGCAGGCTTTCCCCTCCACTGACACTGCTGCACCACAGCCGAGCCAAAACCCAGTGATTGCTCATAAATTCATCTTTCTGCACTTGCAGATTGGGCAACCCAAAGAGACCACACACACTGTCCTAAAGTCCCTACCAAAACTGTGTGAATGGCTCTAAGGTCCCAAAGTCCAGGTGGATGCTGTGGGATGGCCAGGCTGACCTGAGCATGCCCCAGACTTGCACGCCCCATGAAAGGGCTGTGGGACTCCTGCCTTGGAGAGGGGTCTGCATTTTTTAGGAGACCCTAAGTCAACACAGAGTTTGCAAAGGACCAGGGTGGGAGATATAATTGGGTCTGACTGACAGAGGTTGCAGTCCTGAACAACTACCAGAATCATTTTCAAACTTCAGCAAAATTTTCTCTTGAAAGGGATAAAAAGAAGCTTCTAAATTGCAAGGAAAAAACCTGCTTAAGTTTTTGTCCACATTCTTTTGCTGAAAATCATAAAAAAATAAACACAACATGCGGAAACTGTGATACCCCTCCCACACACACATTTTCTGTTAAAAGTCCCTCAAAAATCTCATGAGAACTTGAGTATGATGGAAAAAATTCTTAGAGCTCAACATTAATCAGTTTGCTCTAAAAATAAAGCAAAATCCTTGATACAGCACCTCCCCTGTTTCCCCCCTCTTGAGACAGAGTTTTTGGGATGTTTGTTTAACCACACTGCTCAAATTCGCGACCTATTAGAGGTACAAGGCAGATCTAGCAAACAAAAATGTCACACTGGGGTCACTCAGTTTGTCACTCTTACAGAATACGACCTTCAGGGTAGATTTCTTTTGAAACTTTTTGAAAGAAAGAATTTTCCTTCCCTCTCAATTCACCTCACATTCAATACTCTATTTTTGTTTCCCTGTTTCTAGGAAAGTGACACTGGGTGCAGCTGCCTTGGCCCCTGCAAGTGGTTATCAATCCTTGCCTTCCAGCAGCCAAACATGAGTTTGTCCCACAACAGTGGGAGATGCTGCTTTGCTGCTCTCTCCTCAGGAAAACTTTGTTGTTATTTTCTCCAGTCTCTCACAGCTGTAAATGCAACTGGATTTCAGGCTCCTGTAGTATTTCCCTATCAAGCATAAGTCTGCACACCAGGCAAAAGGCACAATCCTTGTTAAACACTTGTTTTTTAGCAGGTCCAACTTCTCTGACATGCAGAGTGTGCAGCCTGTGCCTCCTCTCAGGACGGGTATAGCAGAGGTCAGGTGGTGCAGGTTAGCTTTTGTTTTGAGACTCCAGAGACCTCAATTAATGTCCCACTTGTGTTCATTACTGACCTGTATTGCAGCAAAGGTAGAAATCCTCCACAACCCCTTATTACCCTTCTGAGTTTGCTGCCTGGAACACCTGGTGATTTTCTGGTGCTGGTTTGTTTTGCTGTAGAACAACTGGTTGCTGTCCTCATTGCTAAGCAATTAACAATTTGTCCTTCCAGAAATATCCAACGCCCCAGACACTATTAGCTCCTCGGAACAATTTCAACAAAAACATTCCAGGGGAGCTGCATTAGCAGCTCTGCCACTTTCAGGGATAAGCGTCTCTCCAGGCACATACCCCACTGCAGAACACCAGAGTAGGACACAGAGAGGGGGTTACTTATGGTCAAGCCATGTTCTGCCAAGTTCTGCACAAACTCTTCATCTTACATCACCCTGAGACCCTGGCATGTTTCTTGTGAAGAATCCAGTGGAGAAACTTACTCCTACCCTACCAGAGAAGTGAACCTGCACCAGGTTCCCATGGCTTCCAGTCAGTTGGGACTTCCAAGGAGGCTGGCTTGACCCCTGGATCAAAACTGTGAATGCAAGCCTCAGGAGTAACTCATCAGAGACAATTCCCTGAAACTAATGGTCTTTTGGTCACTCACCCTGGGGAAAACCTGAGGCAGTAGTAAAAGGTTCTAACAGACTCCTCATTTAGACTGAGCCTATCAAAGGGTCCAAGAGGACCAGTATCTCTCCAGCAGAATAAAATTTCAAATAAACATCAAAAGCAATCTCAAAATAGAATCAGTATTTCCCAAATACTTTTTTTTCCACATTCATTCCTTAGTTAAAATGGGTAAACTAACACCATGGTTTAAGGTCCACACAACCAGCAAGTCCTTGCCACAAAGGATGCTGGACAGTGTGTGGGGCTCAGCATGCCCACATAGCAGTGGGACACTGCATGTTCACTTCCTGCAACATTTTTGTCACAAATGACCACACAATCTAAGAGAGGACCATCTGGTCTATGGACATGTTACCTGCTATGAGAAAGGCACAAAAATGTGTACTTTGTGGTTTTATTTTCCCACAAAAATACCCTCCCACCTTCAGCAGTCTGCAGAGCCATGTCTCCACATATTCTCAGGATACCAGGCTGAAGCAAGATGGAAGTATATTTGATGCATTTCACACACATCTCTAGCCATTTATTTTAAAAAATTACAATGTACAAAATAAGTGTCAAAATATTTTCTTACAGGTAGGTACGGAACTATCTGGACTGCTTTATTTACACGTTCTCTAGTGAGAATCCCCTTGAGAAAATCAGTTTATGGAATAATACTTAGCACCTATGCAATTGTAGCTAGGATGTAATAGTGCTTCAGTATATTTAGACTTCTTGTGTTACACGTAACACTTGCCGGATCTCAGCCATACAAAACACTGATATTTAAAATGCCATCAACATAGTTATTTGTCAGAACCTTCCCTCTGTGTAAGACTTGAGTTCTTGCTTTAAAAAGGAAGGAGAAATATATCCCCATGTACGACAAAAACAGATTCTCCTTCAAACAGCTGGTGACTGAATGAGCACAAGACAAATGGAAGAGGAGACAGGAATGCCATTCCTGCAGGGACATCCAGCTGCACTGACACACCCCAGTGCCTACAGGAAAGACTCAGGGTCCCCTTCTTTGCCCATGGGGGTTTCAGCATCTCTGGGGCAGCTGCCCTTCCTGGCAGAGGAGCTCTCCCGATGGCTGTTGAACTGATAAACTCTTCTCTTGAACAGGCGGTGGAGCTTCTCCTGGAACTGGTTGCCAATGAAGCAGTACAGCAGGGGGTTGATGCAGCTGTTGGCAAAGGCCATGCAGATGCTGAAGGGCAGTGCTGTGTCGATGACCCCCACCACCTCACAGCTGTTGATGATGTCCATGTGAGCCAGGGCGTTCAAAAACGTCAAAGCGTGGAACGGCAGCCAGGAAATCAGGAAGGCCATGACAACAGCAGCCACCAGCTTCAGGACTTTGTCCCTCTTCTGCCTGCTTTTCCCAAACTGCTGTGCTTTAAGCAAGTGCCTCCTGATCCAGACGTAGCAGGTGGTGATCACTGCCAAGGGGATGAGGAAGCCGAGGGTGTTTTTCAGGAAGGCAGTTGCCACAGACCACTTTGCATAGTTCTCATCAGGAAAGGCCATAATGCAGGCATTGACCTCCAAGCTTTCAATGTAGTAGGTGTCTCGGAAATAAAAAGTTGGGAGGGAGGACAAACAGGCGAGGCCCCACACAACCAGTGCCACAAAATAAGCTTGTTGTGGAGTTCTCCTCTGGGAGTGAATAGGATGGACAATGGCGTGGTACCGGTCCACACTCATGCACGTAATGAAAAAAATACTTGCAAACATATTGAGACACAGGACAGAGCTGGAGATCTTGCACATGAGAGACCCGAAGAGCCAGTTGTATCCCTGGGCATAGTAGGTGGCCCAGAAGGGGAGGGTGGCCAGGCACAGCAGGTCTGCCATGGCCAGGTTGAAAATGTAGATATTAGCCACTGTCTTGGGGCCAGTGTGACGACAGAGCACCACAACCACCACGCTGTTGCCAACCAAGCCAAGAGCAAAAACTGCAGAGAAGAGGGCTGGAATCAGTGAAAACTGATAGTCTGAAGAGGTAAGAGGGCAGGGAGGGGAGGAGAGCAACACAGCCGATGAGTTTGTCAGTGCTGTAGACAGGACTTGGGGACTTTCCCTGGTGGTGACAACCAGGGAATAGTTGCTCTGCATGTTGGTCCTGGTGGAAAGGGAGTTTCTTCAGGAAATTCATGGGCTGGCAGCTCTTTCCTATCACACTCCTCACCTGCAGATCAGAAACCGTGTGTTAGACATGCATTCTGCAGCTGTCTTAGCTCTGAAATCACACAGACACAAAAAAATAAAAACCATTTGAAGTTATACCAGTAAGCTGAGTGCTGAAATACCAGGCAACCCTGCTGAACTCCTTACCTTCATCCCACTGACAGGACACAATTAGCCCTAGGGAGGTCACAGCACTTTTTAATTAGCCTGGCAGAGAGGAGAGCAGCTGGGGTTTATCTGTGATTACAGATGGTGCTTTCTGTGGTCAGCAGAGCAGAAGGATTATGGACTCAGGAGCTGGAGACACTTTGGGAACTTCTGTGACCCAAAGGCCATGCTGAAGCTCCTCATGACCCTTTTCTCAGTTTTCTCATGCTACTTCCAGCATTCTGAGCAGTTAAAATAATATAAAAAGGCAGCAGTCAACAGTGGAGATCAGGTACATCACACCTGAGGGTCTCCTGGGACTCCACAGGCATGAAAGCAGCCTTTTAACAGGACTTTTAGGAAAGCAAGCTGTGATTTTTTTTTATTATTTTTTTTTTTTTCAATTCACAGGGCTGGACACAAAGACACTGAAGGGTCTTTGCAAAATGCCATTCACTGAAACATATCTGCATCTCCTTCCCTCATGACAGCTTTATTCAGAGCAGTAAAAGAGATAATTTCAATGTAGACACAAGCAATAACTAAGTCCTTGCAGGCACTGGATTTAACAGTATTGTGTGCCATTCATTTAGAAACATAGGACTGGATTTCAGTAGGGGGAAATGTAGCTACAAAACAGATAAAATAAGAGAGTTAATTGACAGATCTGTCTTTGTTGCATTTCAAAAGCTTGTGTCTGGACTCTGAGCAGGACATTTTGCAAAGTTTAAGACTTTTTAATTCAATAAGAAGATATCATACCCAAGTATTTTATTTTACATACTAGAAAGTGGCAATTAATTTTTAACTAAGTTTTTGTGGAACCAGTCAGGCATTTAAGAATTCTCAAGGAACCCTAAAATTAACAGAAATTTTCACCAAGACAACAGATTTGGGTAATGAGCTCTCATTTAACAGAAGGCAACTGATAATTTCAAACATATTTTTCTGTATCAATAGTTTAATGTACAGTAGCTTATCATTTGTTCAATGCAAAATACGCATTGGATATACTGACAACAATTTACTTTTAAATATATTGTCTCAGCAATGAAAATTCAGCAGGGGAATTTCTGCAGAGTGCTGGTATTTAAAGTCACAAATAGTTGATCATAAGCCCATGTTCTGTATTCAAACAGATCCTAAACCAAATGAAAGCTTTTTTGTTGGGGAACACAGATATCCAGAGAGGGTCTGGAGTCCCATTTCACCCTTAACTCCTATGTGCTGAGCCCTTCACTTTGACATATAGAAGCTGAAGTCTCAGAACTAGTCACAAAGCCTTACATACCTCACTGACCCCTAGCAGAGGTACCACACCATAATTACTGGTTCTGCACTACAGAGAACAAGGTTTCATTGACAAACACACTCCCCCCCTCTGGTCATGAGCCACTGGGGCCTTAGGATCTGCAGGCACAAGGCATTCCAGCACAAATTGAATCGAATCAATGGAAATTATGTTCTAAGAGGAGACAGAAAACCCACCTCTCACACCTCGCGTTCGTCCGGATGCGGCTCTAGAATTCCGTGCTCCTTTTTTCCGTTTTCCTCCTGGTGGGTGTTGCCACCAGCAATCTGCTCTCTCGTATCTTCCCTTTTCCCACTGGGAGACTTTAACCTACATAGCTCCAGAACTGAAATATGAATGCCTGCCAGCTTCTTTTCCTTTTGGAAGCAAAACAGTTTGAGAACCCCCCTTTCCAAGGCCACGTGAGCACACGCAGTAAATCAGGAGAGAGCAAGACGACAGCCAGAAAAAAAAAAAAAAAACAAAAAAAGAAAAAACCCCCAGAAATTAAGCAAGCAAGAAAAAGGAAAATCACAAAAATATCCCTGTGGTTTTCTACTGCAGCTCTTGGGCCAGGAGGATACACCCACACACAGCCCCTTTCTGCCCTCCACGTGTACACACGACATGTGGGAGCCTCCATGAAAAGATTTGTGCATCTCTGAGAGCAGGGGGATTCCCATGCAGTCCGTGGAGTCCTAGCACTGGCTAACACATTTGAGAATGAAATAGGCTATTAGTCCTGGCAGAAGTGACTATAAAGTGAACACAGAGAGACAGAAAGTAGAGGAACACCACTGCATTCACAACAGCATTGCCTGTGTAAGGGGGCTGATCCCATCTCCCAATTAGAATGGGAAAGCCACTGCCCTATTCCTTGGAAAGACATCCACATTGCTGGGGAAGAAATCCACGTGGCTGAGAGCAGGCTTGGTTCTGAGGCTGCACTGGGGTAGGACATGACCAAAATGAGCACATGCCAACTCCCATTCACACAACACAGAGATTTTACATCTGCTTCTTCCTTACATCAGATGCTGTGCCTGGCCCCAGCCTCCCTCTCCCTGGAAGGAGCTCCAAGGGGGCTCCTGGAGGATCAGAACAGGGACAAAGGAAGCACCCATAGGCTTAACCATTTTGTCCTGATGCTTGAGTGTGATCTCCTCTGCAACAACTGCCCATCAACTGGAGCTACGTGTGCTGTGCTCCCCAGCAAGGCTTGATGTGCCAGACAGAAAACAACCACTGGAGTCCCTGCCAATGATGTGTCCCTTTGCCCCAGCCAGGTGCTGCTTGCTGGCTCTCAATCACTAGCCAGTGCTGGACCCAAGCACATCCCATTGTTTGAGCACCAGCACAGCCTTGGAGCAAGGTGGATCCACCTGTTGGGGCTTGGGGAGATCCCAGTGTGCAGCACACCAGAAACAACAGCTGTCACCAGCTCTGTTTATACCAGAGTGACCCAGAGGAGAGATGGAACGGGTAAAACAGCCTCTTAAACAGCATCTTCAGGGGAACCAAGGGCTGAGCAGACTGTGGAGAACAGTCTCACCAGTTTCACCATAGCCCAGCCATGTCTTTGACCAGAAAAACTTCAGAGAGTGTTGAAAAATCTTATCAGCAAACTCATACACATCCATCCCACAGAGGTGAGTGCTACATTCAAGGCACACAGAAGAGTCCTTGGCAGCTTTTGTCTTTATCTACCTCATAATTCAAAGTCCAGTTCTTAGCATTTTCTGTGCTAAAAGGAGACTGAGTTATTTAAAGAAAGGGAATTCCACACAGCATTTCTATTTACCACAGTGCAGTGATTTACTGCTTCAAGGGCATGATGACAAAACAGTTGATGGTCAGGACTGTCAGGCTGCAAGCACACAGTGCCTGTGCTTGGAGCAAACACTGGAAGAGAGAGAAAGTCATGACTTCTCCTGCAAAGGGGAAGAGCTTCACCTTTTTCACACATCACAGAATCACTAGGTTGGAAGAGACTTTCAAGATCATCGAGTCCAACCCATGCCCTAACACCTCAACTAGACCATGGCACCAAGTGCCACATCCAGTGTTTTTTCAAACACATGCAGAGATGCTGACTGCACCACCTCCCTGGGCAGGCCATTCCAGTGTTTTATCACTCTTTCTGTGAAAAACTTTTTCCTAATATCCAACTTATATTTCCCTTAGCACAGCTTCAGGCTCTGTCCTCTCATTCTGTCAGTTGCTGCCTGGAGAAAGAGACCAACTCCACCTGACTACAACCACCTTTCAGGTAGTTGTAGAGTGTGATAAAGTCACCTCTGAGTCTCCTTTTCTCCAGGCTAAACAGTCCCAACTCCCTCAGTTGTTCGTCACAGGGTTTGTGTTCCAGGCCCCTCACCAGCCTCATTGCCTCCTCTGGACATGGTCAAATGTCTCAATGTCCTTCCTGAACTGAGGGCCCAGAACTGGACACAGCACTCAAGGAGTGCCCAGAACTGGACACAGCACTCAAGGAGTGCCCTCACCAATGCCCAGTACAGGAGAAGAATGACCTCCCTGCTCCTGCTGGACACACCATTCCTGATTCAGGCCAGGTGCCCTTGGCCTTCTTGGCCACCTGGGCACACTGCTGGCTCATGTTCAGCTGCTGTCACCAGTGCCCCCAGGTCCCTTTCCCCCTGGGCACTGCCCAGCCACACTGTCCCCAGCCTGTAGTGCTGCACGGGGTTATGGTGGCCAAAATGCAAGACTTGGCACTTGGATGTGTTAAACTTTGTCCTATTGGACTCTGCCCATCCATCCAATCATTCCAGCCTCTCTGCAGAGCCCTCCTACCTTCCAACAGATCAACACACACTCCCAGCTTAGTGCCATCTGCAGATTTACTCATGAAAGACTCAATACCCTTATCCATGTCATCAATGAAACTATTGAAGAGAGCTGGTCCCAGCACAGACCCCTGAGGGACACCCCTGGTGACCGTCCCCAGCTGGATGCAGCACTGTTCACCACCACTCTGGGCCATGCAGCCAGTTCCTAACCCAGCAAAGAGTGCTCCTGTCCAAGCCATGGGCTGCCAGCTCTTCCAGGAGTGTGCTGTGGGAGACAGTGTCAAAGGCCTTGCTGAAGTCCAAATAGACAACATCCACAGCCTTCCCTGCATCTACCAGGGTCACCTGGTCATAAAAAGAGACCAGGTTGGTCAAACATGACCTACCTCTCCTAAACCTGTGCTGGCTGGGCCTGATACCCTGCCCATCCTGTAGGTGCTGCATGATGAGACTCAGTATCTTTTTGTCACCAGTTTCCCCTACATGCACTCTGCTGGGGGTCTGCAGGACTGCTGGCCCATTGGTGAGTGACCTGCATGATGTCAGCACTCTAAACTGTATTTATTAATCTTTTTGGTAACAAGACATGCCAGGACACCCTCAGCCAGGAGTCCTTGCTGCTTGTTGCACACAAACAATCGGTAAAAGGTTTTCCTCCATTCCTCAGCAAACACCCAGTGAAGGAAAAAATGCACAGAAATGTTTATTTTTCAAAAATAACAAACATTAGTTGTTTAGACTTACATATAAAGTTTTCCTTTCCACACAACGTTTGATCCTTACAGGGACTGACTGTGTTTATTCTGTTTTGCCTACAAAACTGAGACTTTAGCAGACAAGAAATGGCCCTGATGCACCCAGAGCAATGGGGGTCATAGCTCAGGCTGCCCTTTGACAAATCCTGCTCCCATTCTTCCCCCTGCCAATGCTCAGTGCATCTGATTCCTTACTTGATCCCAAGTTCTTACTGCAAAACTTCCTATCACTAATGTACAAATCCCTCTCTCTTCTATTTCCTCCACCATTCCTTTCTTCCTCTCACCATTTCTGAGCATCTTGTAGGGCTGTGAGATGCCCAAGTTGTCCATACACGGAACAACCTTGTGCCATGCAGTGCTGCAGCTGAGCTAATAATGTCCCCTGAGCTTCTGGGATGTGTTTCCTCAGCCAGACTGGTAAATCCAGCATATGGATCTTCTGCAGCAGACCCCAGCAGCACAGTGCAGATATTTTTCACTGCTCATCTGGCTGTGAAGTTATAAAAGCTGCGAGTTTTCAACACAAGACCGGCTTGATTTTAAATTAATAGAAGCTTGAGGTTTCTGGGGGTTGGATCTAGGGAAGGATTTTAAGTGTGTCTTTTACACCAACTAAAAGAATTCACAGTTCAAGAGGAGCAAGAAATTTGCTGCTAGCTCACATACAGCTCTTAGGTTTGCTCTTCTATCCTCAAGCATATGCACCTAAAGAGGTCAAAAGGTCACCAGAAGTGTTAAAAAAACCCAAAAAAAACCAAAAAACCACACAAAAAAACCCATAAAAAACCAAAAAAGAAACAAAAACAAAACCCCAAACCACCACCACACACAATTCATATAGCACCATCTGATCAACTGTACAAATAAAAAGAAAAGGATCCATGCATTCCAAGCCCTAGGTCTTGAATTTTACAGGGAAGTGCTGCTGGTGTCAGGGATGGAATATTCCAAACAAGCAGCCTATCTGACTATGCCAGAAGGCTGTCAGAGCCACCCCTTGAGGCTAAACCTTGCCAGCCTGCCAAAGGCTCAAAGTAATGTGAGATCCAGATGCAAACTGTATTCATGAGCTTGATTTGTTCCTTTCGGAGAAAGCAAGAAGGGAAAAAATCTTTTATAAATGTACTCCCCAGGATGCATAACCCAACATAGATCCATGTGTCTGTGTTTGGTGTTGATTTACAGAAGGATCCCCTGACTCCCTGGTCCCATGGCTGGCAGCAGAATTTGAGGATCCAGGATGTCATGCCAGGGCAATGATTTTCATCATGCCAGACCCTGGGATTAGCTCAGCTGGATGGAGCATGGTGCTAATAATGCCAGGATTGCAGATTTGATCCCTGCATGGGCTGGAAGAGCTGGACTTGATGATCCTTTTGGGTCCCTTCCAACTCAAAACATTCTGTGACTCTGGGGTGAGTTGTGCCGAACAACAGGCTTTCTGCACATGCTCTCCAAAATCATCCCGCCTGCAGCTGGGTTCCCCCAGCATTCCACAAACTTTTCTAAGCATTCCTCCTTCCTGCATTTGTTTGTTTAAGGGTTTCTTCAGGGATTTATTGCTCAGTCCTGCAAGTAAGATTGAAGAATCTTCCTCACCCTTCCCCAGCCCCAGAGCACTCCGTCAGAGAAAGCTGATTGCTTGAATCCTTCCTGGGGACTCAGGGAAGGGAGCAGTTGTGAGCAGTGACCTTGAAGGCTGAAGGCCAAGGCAGTGAGTCCTATTCCCATCCAGCATCCACGGTTCTTGCTGGTCAGCTCTGGTTCTTAGCACTGTCTCATGTACCTCTCTCTGAAGCATGATCAGTTCTGGGAGTGGGTATCTGCAAACCCAGTGTTTTGGCCAGCAGGGAGAAGTGCCAGCATTCTCAAAGCCAAAACCTTGGTCAGTGTTTCACTCTCCCTGCTGGGGCCATGATTTCAGGTGGAAGAGCTAAGCAGGCCTGGGGAAAGACCATTTTTGGGGTTTTTTTTAAGCTTTTTCCATACCTTGTCTCTGCAGCAGTTGACATGGCAATGATTGCAGTAGAGATGCTCAGGAAGCTGGAGCTGGGCAGGCAATGCTGAGCACTTTCTGCACATGAGAAAAAAAAACCAAACCTACTTTTTCACTTCACAGCAGCACAGCAGTGGCCACAAGGCTACCCAGACAGGGCCCACCAGATACTCTGAGAGTATCTTGTCACATTGAACAGACCTTCTGTGCTGGAAGAGGTTTGTTTTGGAGCAGTTCAGTGAGTGTGACAGAGGCATTTGGGAGGGAAGAGGGATGCCCTTTCCACCTCCAGCATGCAAAAAATTTATCCAAAGCAATTATTTTATGAGAGATAGTTGTGTCCCGCCAATAGCACTGCCAAGACTGAGGTTATCTTCCAAGACATTGTTTGTTCAAATTATTGGCTGTAAATATTTTACAAGCCACTAAAAATAGTAAAGAAAACAAGCAAATAAGTGATTTTGAAAACAAGCTGCACCCGTTGCTATTAAAGGCAGGGAGTTGCGCACACATCCTGGCACTGCTGCCTGTTTTTGGGAAATGCCTGCTCTTGCTGAAGGCAGCAGGACTTGGTCAAAACTCCATTCCTGAGTGCAGCACAGCTCCCAGCCATGCCCCCAACACAGATAAACCACCAGGGCTTGCCACAAACAGGCACAGAGCCCTAATGGCCATAGAAGCATCAGTGGCAAAGCACAGCATTTCAGCAACTGAGACAACAACAGGAACCCACACCCAGCTTTCATAATTTATCATCACAAGTAATTTTCTCCTGATCACTTCTCTCAAACCAGTTGCTGTGATGAGCTGCAGAAGTCAAGACACTGGTGCCCACAGCTTGTGGGAGAGTTCCCTTCTATCTAACTTCTGCTTTATTTGTACTAATATAGTTCTATATAGCCTGGCGCTTAAAGGATGTGGCAGAATGCTTCACATTTCTTTTTAAGGGTCTCAAGGTGATATTTAGGAGGAGTTAGAACTCTGTGGAAAGTTTTGTACAGTTACAGAGCACCCAAAGGGTCTCTTTCCAGATATCTTTTAAAAATAAAAACCACCTTCCCTTTGCTATTTTGAGCTATAAACACTGTGAATGGCTTTCCCACTTTCTAAGTGTCTTTACTAGAAATTTCTCTAACATTCCAAGAATACCAAGATACACATGAAAGAGAGTTTACCAGTGAGATAAAGTTTTGGGAGTGTCAGATTATTCCTGACATTTTTGCATTCCACCTTATTTAATCAATCAATCTTTTAACTAGCAAAGCTATTAAGTGATTCTACTCATTCCATCTTTTCCCAACAAAAACTTTGAGGAAAGCAAACCTTGCTCTTTTAACTTATTAGACCAGCAAGACCATGCCCAAGTAGATGTTTTGACTGCTGCCTCGATCTTCTAGAGAGAATTCATCTTCTTAAAACTTACAGTATTAGGCAAGGCTCTTGACATCAGCTACAAACAATTTCTGAAGGGGATGTGCTGGGCTATAAATCCCAGATGTCAGATAAATCAGTGACTGAAAAAAAAAAGACAAAAACACAACCATAGTCATGTGGTGGGTGGAATACATTTTAACAGAAGACTTGCAGTGGTTCAGCGTTTCCACTGAAGCCGGGTGGATGAGCCACCTCAGCCAAAACACATGATGCACTCCAGAAACCCTCCAAGCAGATGGAGTGAGACAATCAAAATCCCTGCACGTGGAGCACAAAGAGCTGAGCCTGGAAAAGAGAGCCCAAGAGCAGGGTGCTAATAGTTGACTGTAAAGGGAAAGTTTGTTTAAAAGGTAGGTAGAGAAAAAACTCATGTGTCAGTTCTTCTCAAGGAGCAGGTCCTTACCTTGTCTCTGCAGCACTTGGCATGGCAATGACTGCAGTAGAGATGCTGAGGAAGATGGAGTTGGGCTGGCAATGCTGAGCATTTCCTGCACAGGAGCACTGGGCACTGCAGCACACACAGGACATTCCTGTGGCCACTCTTGCACCAGCAGTCAGCCCCCAGCAAAGGTTTAGCTCTCCACAATGCTGAGTATTGGCATAACACTGCATTGCTTCCACCCCAGGGCAGCTGCAACCAGGGCTGCCATCAGCCAGTTCAGGCAGCCACAGCCAAGATCCTGACAAGGCAGCTGCCAGCCTACCTCCATGCTTTGTGGAATCTTTACAGGGAGAAACTGGAACTGCCAAACCTGTGACAAAATGTAAAAATCTGGTCACTTTGATACTTATGAGTTTCCTTGACCCTACAGGCTCTAAAGCAGGAAAACGTTCTGCAGCTGTGTGGTCCTGTTCCACCACTGTGCTTTAGTCCATTTAAGCAACATCTGGCAGCAATGGGCTCCAAGAGCTGCACAGATTTGGTCTGAAAATTTCCAATATGAAATCAAGGAGAGTTACAAGAGAGCAGTGGGCTTTACTAAGACCTAGAACATGGTAACACTGCTGGAATTACAGCCAGAATTACAACCAGAAATAACGCCTGTGTAGAATAAAAGGGACACCAGAGCAAGAGATTCATCTTTTTCAGCCTGAGCTACAAACTTCATCCAAAGGCAAGAGGATTCCCAAAGTGCAGCTCACTTGTCCTGCACAGAGATCAACAGAAACCTGTCTCCTTCATAGGGTTGCAGTCACAGACAAAGTAACAGAGTGATGGATATTCCTAGCTGTGCTGCAACAGGAGGCAAGAGAAGCCACACAGACCCCAGCAGGAGGACACCCCTCCAAGGTGATGTCCTCAAAGGAGCAGTCCTGAGCCAGGAAATACAGAAAACACAAATTCACCCACCATAACCTTTGGCCTGACCCCAGGAACAATCAGCTGGATGGGGTGAGCAGTGCACGTTTCCCCCTTCCTCTGGGGCTCCCAGGACCGGTCGCTGGGCACAGTGCCAGCACTGCTGCTCTTGGTGGAAACCAGATTTTGGCCCCCAGTAACACTGCACCAAAGCCTGTCCAGCTAAATAAGTGATGTTGTTTACAGCTGGGAGATGGTCTCCATTACACAACATGATCATCCTGGCCAGGCTTCCAGGGAGAAGCTGTTCTTCAGGGGATTGTTGTTTGAAAAAATGAAGAAAAAAAACAGAACTAGCTGAAGCCAACATAGCGATTTAACAGCACAGGAAACATAATCTGCTTCTGCTGAGAAAACAAGAGCTGCAAACTTGTCCAGGTCACACTTACTGTTGGGCCTGCTATTTATTTGGGGCTTTAGTCACTGTCTGGACAGAGCTGGCAGAACAGGGGAGAGAAAGAAAACCCAATCTTTTAAAACATGAAAAAAAGAAAAATGCTGAGACAGACCATAAAATTAAGAGCAAGGAAATGCACTGGAAGGCAGGGGGATGACAAAAGGTGTTTCAAGCACATCAGAACACATGAGAACTCTAGCAGAGAGAAGTGGAAAAGAAAAATTAAAAGAGTGACAAAAAAAACGGAGCAGCAATTTTGTCACTGGCTGGTCTAATGATACATCAACTGCAAGCCCTGGGTCTGGTCCTGCTGCAGAATCAACAATCTGGAGATTGCTGATCCCTGGCTGTTGAGTTCATCAATCAGGTTCCCAAATGCACTTTCCCTTTGCACTGTGGATATAGAATAAGAACACAGGGCAGGGGCAAGGACACAGAGTTTTAAGGACCCAAGTGCAGCTCCAGTTCCTCTGTGGCATCTTCAGACCTGCTGGAGACAGGGAAGGATATTGTGCCCTTGGGGTGTTCCATGTTTCAGCCACGGGGTTCATCTTTCACCACTCATAGCTGGCTCAGGGCTTATCCCAAGTAGAGGCACTGACAGTACACAGCACACCCCTGTGCTTTCCCTGTGCTTTCAGAGAACATGAGGCTTGCACAGCTTCTGGCATTCTCCTATCTTACTGCAGAGGAGTCACAATCATCACCAAGGCTGTGCTCAGGGCTTGGTCACAGCTGCATTTCCCTGAGCCTGGGTCAGATGTCAGTATGTGCAGCCACGCTGGGGTGATAGCCCTCACCTCACACCTGGATGGCAGAGCCACCTTCCACTGCCTTTGCTGAAGCTCCAGCTGGAGAAAATCACAAAAGCTCCTCCCAGAACAATTTTTTTGAGTCAACTGCCAAGCAGACTCTGAGAATGGTGATAACTCATGAGCAGGAGCCTCTCCCAGACAGCTGCCAGGGGAAGTCTGCTACCTGTTGCTGTTTGCAGAGGGCAGGAGGTAGGAAAAACCACTATCAGAGCATGATGCTGGGCTGAGAAGTCTCCCTGCCTCTCAGGGCAGTGCTTAATCAGCTTTGACGTGCCTAAACACTTAATCCCCACGGGGCTGCAGCAGGAGGAACCACCTGATTTATTTTCACAGTGCACAGTCCAACTGACCCTGCCATGCCCGCGGTTCACCTGCCCAAAAGGTACATGCTCTTTTTCTTGCCTCCTTCTCTACTATCCATCAGATATTAGATGCTGTGGCTGATGTGTGGCTGGTCATGTTCTTTCTCGTTATATTTATATTTACTTGTGCAGCAAAGGCTGGGCTGAGTCTGAATGTCTCCAATCCATGCCCAAGCATGTGCAAATGTACACCTGAAGAGACCATCCTCTGCAACAGAGCTGGACTGAAAGCCCTGCCTGGAGAAATAGCAGCATCCACCATCTCTCTAAACCTCTCCAACAATTATTTGCGGATTCTCAACACCAACACCTTCAGAAACCTGACTTTCCTTCACAGCCTCTGGCTAGATGGGAACAACCTGACTTTCCTGACCCCAGGAACTTTCCATGCTCTCAGCAGGCTGCAAGAGCTGCACCTCAGCAGGAACTCGCGCCTCACCTACCTGCATGCAAACACTTTCAGAGGACTATTAAACCTCATCAGCCTGGATCTGTCCCACTGCAATATCTTTGAAATCCACCCACTTCTATTTTCACACTTGCCTTCTTTGGAAAGCCTTGATTTAGCCTCCAATAACATGCGGTATGTCCCACAAGCCTTTAGGAACCTCTCCAGCCTCTCGAGGCTGTCCCTGGAGGGCAATCACATAGAAGCCATCGGCAGAGATTCCCTGAAGGACCTGGAAACACTGTACGATCTGAATCTCAGGAAGAATCGGATATGGATCATTCAAAATGGAGCTTTCGCAAAGCTTCTCAGATTGGGCATGTTAAATTTAGGACACAACTTCATCACTGATTTGCCTAATCAGCTTTTTGAAGGATTGATCCAGCTCAAGACCATGCACCTTGAAGCCAACAGAATCACTGCTGTTGGCTGCACCTTCAGAGGGCTGCTCAACCTGAGAAACTTGTACCTGAACAACAACCAGATCTCCTCGATCTCAGACTCTGCTTTTTTATATCTAAACAAGCTGCACTTCCTTCACCTGAGCAGGAACAACCTCAGCTCCCTGCCCGTGCGCTTGTTCACCAAACTGACCAAGCTGAAGTACGTGTTCCTGTCCCACAACCCCTGGAGGTGTGACTGCAGCCTGCTCTGGTTCTGGCGCTGGACGGCCGCACACCGCGCTGTCATCGAGGGGCTGGACTGCACCTTCCCGGGCCCTCCCAACACAACAGCACCTGAGCAGCCCCGCCCTGGGGACATGGGGGACTGCACCCTGCCACTGGAGCTGGCCAGTGAAGACAAGTGCAGGGGGGCTGGTACCAGTGTGGCTCCCAGGCCCCCAGCCCTGCCCAGCCAGCTCATCCTGCTGGCACTGGCCTGCCACATGTGGTACAACGAGAGGGGATGGGCCACCATGGTGGCCACATTTTAATGGGGTTTCAATTATGAAGTGCAGGCTACTTATTTATTTGCTTGAAATTTGTTTGTGAACAACGGTTTTCATGACAAGTGGACTTTATATGGAAATATGGGGATTTTATTATGTAGGAATAAATTATTTCGTTCATGCGCGATACTCTAATCTGAAATGCTAACGTCAAAATTCAATGCAAATGCTCACATTGGCAAGTTCAGGGCTGGGGCTTGTGCTGGTGATGTGGGGCTGCGAAGCACGCTCCCCTCTGTCCTCCTCATTTCCCAACTGACCACAGCCAGGTGTGACCTCCCTGGGAGGGGCTGCCTTCCTCTGCCCAGCCCATACTGGGCATATTGTGAGTATTGCTTAAATAGGAATAAATTGCACATGCTCCAGGACATCTGGAGTCCTTAGAAAAGGCCCAGTCCATCAGCATTGCTGTGAGTTTGTGGTACCTTCCCACAGTGTGCACATGGGGATCTCTGCTGCCAGAATATGGAACAGTGTTGGAGGTGTGGGCAAAAACACCACCATATAAAACATTTTATCACTCAGCTGTTCCTCACAACACTGAACCTCAGCTAACGTGGCTCTGCATTTGCCCCTGCAAAGAGGTCATTTGTCTCAGAGGTGGTCTGTACAAGTTGTGTCTCTCTGCATGCCATCAAGGAGCTCTGTCACAGCACAATTCCAGTGCCATACCCCCAGTTTGCCTCCCTTCAGCTGCTGGGAGACACAGATCAGCCTTCTCCGTCCTCCCAAACGGAATTTTCCATTTGTGCAGGTACATTAACAACCCTTATCCAATGTTCACTTGGTGCTCGAAGAAGGAAGCAACGGAATGTGTCCCAGACACACCACATTTGTCCCTGTCCTTAGAGGAATTATCCCAGGCTGATAAGAGAGAAATAAACCCTTGTTTAGGGCTGAAAACAAACAAACCAGCACAATTTGACATGAGAAACCTGCCATGGAGTGCAGAGCAGGACCAACCTTTGCTGTTATACCAGGGAAGGGACAAAGTTGGGCTTCACAACAAAACCACACATGCTGCGCCCTCGTTATATTTGTGATTAGGTTTGCACAAAGTATTTAACGGTCAATGCAATAAATTTTTGCTGACGTTTTTTGTGCTGTTTCACCACCCTCACTTTCCTCAGCTCCACATACTCTGAGAAGTAGTAGAAAAAAACTCCAGCTGGTTTCTTGCTTTTGCATTCCTCTCTATCACACTGCAATAGAAAAAGGCAGAAGCAAAAAAGTGAGCAAAGCCCACCTCAGCAATTTCTTAAGTCCCTCAAAGATTTGATTTTTTTCCACTGAATAATACAAATTGGTGAAAAATTTGTATGGACTATAACCTTGCCCTCTCTGAACGTTTTGAGAAAATATTCCTTCCACTCTTACACCACCACCTCATTAAACAGTAACAGGAGCATAACTAAATTGCTTCCTCTGTGCTATGATAAAAAGTCATAGAAATATTTAAAAAGTTATACACACTATGCTCAGGGAGAACACGTGGCTACATTTTTAATCCACAAAAAATGAAACTTGCAAGGAATACAAGAAAAAGGCCAGGAAACACAGGCCCTGAGGAGGCAGTCTAGGCTTGCAAAGACATTTGAAGGAGGACCTTAAGATTAAGGACAACATGCACCCACAAGGGAAGCAGCAAGTACAACTGTTTAAAAAAAAATTCAATATGAACAAAGCTGACACTGCTAAAAAAACCTTGGAAACAAAAAGCATGTAATTGAAGAAGCAAAACAAAGTATAAATACTAACAAATAATTTAATATTAAGGAGCAAAAAGAGTTGCAGGAAGAAGGAAATGTGCTAAAGTTTGCATCACCTGTTGGAAATTTTAGGTGTGTTTGACAAAACAATCTATTTGAAAACCTGATTGTTAAGGAGAGAAAGCACTGGGTTTCTCCTGATTGCTCTGCACTGTACCTCCAGTGTGAGAGATCCACTTTGCTTGGACCCCAAACTTTTCTTTCTTAAATACATGCAGCACAAGGAGATGCTTTCCCATTCTGTAATTGTCGAAGTACGCATTTCTCCCCCTTCAACCTGATGCCAGGAGGCAAAAGAGGCAAGACAGGACAGTTGCACATGGCCACTTCCAAAGTCTAAGAATTTTGACCTTAATTACACCACGCCCTCACACAGTGCCATAAATCACCAGAACACTGTTTTAGTGGGATGGCTGTGACTCTCCTTATGGTATATCGCTCCATCTTGAGTGAAAAATTGCAATTTCCTCTGGGAAGGTTTGTTAACATACTTTTCTTGTGAAAAAAGTGGTACCAGTGGAAAGTTTCCAGCCACCTCTGCACAAGGCTTCATGCAGGGAATCACTGGGGTGGTTTGCTGACACTCCACACTGGGAGCAGGGAGCACACCCAGCTGGTTCCATCACAGCCCCCATGCCCTCATCCCTGCAGCAGGCAGGGCTCCTGCTCATCTCCTCCCAAGTGCCCCAGCCCCTCTTCAGCTCCCCATCAAACTCCTCCTTTTCACTTGCCCTTTTTTCATCTCCTACACACAGAAAAATTAATTATTAATTTTAATTAATTTTAATTTTATAATTAATTTCACTCCATTAGCCCTCATACAGAATGTTCATTTGTGAAGCCCCCCAGGCACAGCAATACAGAAGCTGCTGCTTCAAACAAACTTTGGGGACCTTTAAGGGACCTTTTCCCTGCTGTGCTCCCAGCAGCACCAACCCCTCAATATGCTCTGAAAGACCAGTACTTAGCATCAGCTTTACATCAGGCCATTAAAGATGAAGAAAGATTGTGTGTGTGGCACTGCAGCCCAGAAACATCAGCTGCAAGTGAAGACAGGCTGCCATGCTGGGTCGGTGCAAATAAGGAGAGAAGCGTGTACTTAAATGTTTTTATTTCAACTAATGTTTTGCCACCATATTACATCACTTTGAATAGCTTGGAATAGCAATATGATCTCAAAATATAGCAAACAGCTTGCCAAAGCAAGAGAATATTAAATCCTAAGGATACAGCATCTTCATTCTTTGGCGACAATGTTTCCTTCCTTTTATCTGTAAAAATAATTTTATATTCCAGCACATTTGCTGTTCACTTTATTGAACCCTACTCTTTATACCATTTGCCTCTTCCCCGCACAAAACCTCTCCACAATGTAGTATGGTTTTGTATCTAACAGCATTTTAAATAAAAAAGTTGTAGTTTTCATGCAGATTTTTGTAAAAATTATTTTCTAGGTGCACAGAACTGAACCAAGATGCATACAAAAATGCATTCACTTCCATTCTCAGGTGTAACCATGCCATCAGCAACATGATCATATGTTACTGTAAGAGGTCCAAGGATGGTGGTATTATCATATTAAGGTAAAACCTTAAAAAACAAACAAACCAAAAAAACCCTTTTTATAAGCAGCAAGAGAAAAAACTGCCATGCTTTATTTGTAAAGTAATCAAAATAGTTAGATGTACAAAAAAGCACCATGTACAAAGAATACCAGAGGAAGTACATCTTCCTAATTACACATTTCTCATTTAGCATTGCGAGCTGGCCTGCAGGTCCCAACTTGTACTGTAGTTTTATTTGCAAAATTAAGGATGTGGTCAAACCTAAAATATGCTTGGACTGTATGATAGAAATTAAAGTGGACTGCAGATAGAAATTAGATTTGTTTCCATTACAACTCATACCAACCACCCTATAGCCCTCAAGGGTAAAAAAATCACACGTTGAGTATCTGAGAAACAATGGAGTGAAAACAGCTCCAGAGCAATATTGCAAGATGCAGGTCTGCTATGAATGCATTTCTGTGAGCTCTTGATAAGTTAATCTTTCCTTTGGGAAAAGAGCATATCTATTGGTTAAAACTCCTCCCCCTGAGAATTTTGATAAATTTGTCTTGCAAAGCAAAACAAAGTCCTTTGAACTTCAACAGTTCCAAGGCCAACAGCATTTCAACGTGGTCACAGCCGATCTGCTACTCATGCACCCAGGGTGGCAGGTTGGGTTTTTGTTGCATTTTGTTTTGTTTTTTCTTTTTTTCTTTACGTGGATCATCCCTTTTATACTCGCTTCATTCCTCTCCCCATCAAGCAGGCAAACACGGTCATGACCATCTTTGGCTTCACCTCCACAAGGTCTTCTGGAAGAGCATAAACTCTGGCACCAATTCTTCTTGCCATGGACACAGCATACCTATTCACAATGGAAAGAGGAGGTGGTCAGCACCAAGACTGTTCCCAGTAATTAAAAAGTCAAATCCTGCCCCATCCAACACAATTTCACCTATTCTTTATTAAGATTCAAGATGCAGAACAGTTTGGTCACACCACATCCTTTTGTTTTACAAGTTTTTCTCATCTTTTGCTGTTTTCTTTTTCCACAGTAAAGTGTTTTTAATGCGCAAATTGACCTTTGAATGCCAAGTCCACTTTACTGACAGATAAAAAAGAATCTTAATTAATATTTGTTAGGGCTAATAGCATATATAATGAAGGATTAATCATGTAATATTTCCTCTTCTCTTTGCTCCTTATGAATAACAAAGTGAGACTATTATCTGCCAGAAATTTTGCTGTCATTCTGCCACTGCAGAACAGTCACAGAACACACATTTCAAAGGCATGTTTTAATAGGCATACTTTAAACTTGACAACCTATGGTGATTCAACAAGACATATGACATACAAGGATTCCATTTCAAAACTCTGAACCACCAGCTGAAGACTTCAAACACCTGAACAAACAGGTAAGAAACAGTATTACTGGCAAGAACTGCCAGAGCTGTTCTGTTGGCAAGCCAGAGTTCAGCCAACTGCTCCCTCCAGCGTCACACACAAGGACAGCAACTCTATTTCAGTAAGTGCTGCCGGTATAAAAAAGTACTGTGCTAAAAGAGACTGAAAATCACAGCAATAAACAGTGGTCAAAACACCTGCAGCTTGAGGCCAGCACATTGAATGTGCACCTTTAACAAAAGGTGCACAAAAGCAAAACAGCTTTTGAAAGAGAAAACTTACTTAGCATTATTTTGCTTGTCATCTTCTGATAGGTTACCAGTCTTTACTAGGTCATAGTTGATACAACCAGGCTGGATGGCATCAATTAAATCCACAACTGCCAAGCTCGTGCTGATGCTCTTGTCCTAGAGAACACAGGGACAGAGAAGTAAAGATGAGTGTCCAATCCTTAAAGCATAATTCTCACCTCAATTCTGCTGCAACGTGCAACCAAAGAAGTTTTAAATGAGTCTTTTCAAAGCAGCAGAGTTAGTCACCATTCCCAGGTGGACCAGAGGAAAAACCAAACCACTGCCTCACCTTTGGTGATAATACAATACTATTACTCCAATTTACTGCAAGTGCTCTGCAAATCCAAAGCAGCAGTCACTGTGCAGGCAGCAGCTCTGCCCTGCTGAGAACAGCCCAAGGCACAGTGCTCACCTCCACGTGCACACCAGCTCCAGCCCCTTTGCTTGCCAGCACCTCAACTCCCGTCTCTGCCCCAGATACTGACCACTCTCCCTCCTCTGACACTATTACCCACTATGGGCAGTCCTAAACAGTCTCCTATCTTGTAGCTTGAAGCCACTCTGTTCCCAGCACAGACTGAACACTGTCCTGTTTAAACTCCTTTCCAGGATGTCCCCGATGTTCCTCCAGCCGAGGAAAAAAATTTTGGGTACTCGTCTCCTTTTGTAGGCAAGAAGGGAACCTGCACCTTGAAGTTCTGGATGGAGGTGGTCTTGCCAGCTTCTTTCAGGGTCTGGTTTACCCAGCTGACTATAATGTCATCGTTGACTTTCTGACCATCACCCAGGTCCTCGAGGACATTCAGCGTGTACCTGAGAAGCAGCAGAGAGAACAAGATTAGGCACAGAGCCTGGACAAAGCCATGCAGCCAGGATGCAACATGAGCCATGACACCTTGGAAAGTCTTTACACAGTCTCAGCTCTGGGCTTGGTGGTTTTTTTAAACTCCTTTAGCAAAAAGAAAGAACCATGTATCTTATCTGAAGTGTGATTTCTGCTAAAGCATTTAGTCTTTCTACCATTTAATGTCCTTTAAATGGGAGGTCACAAAATTGCCTGGGCTCAGGACACTTGTTAAATTGTTTGATCACTGAGCATTTGCTCCAATGGGGGTAACACATTACATAAAAGGTGTGGATTACCTCAGGAACTGGCATTCAGACCTGTGATGTCAAATTAGGAGCTATGACGCACAGTTTTTCCAGACATACATTTGCATATTCTTACAATTCTTAAGAACTAGGTAACAGGAAGATCAACTTTATCTGTTATTAAGTTTCTTCTTTCCCCCATTCCAATGCAAAAGAGGGATATAAAGCAGTTCTAGAATGTTTCCCTCTCATTTTCCAATTAAAAATAAGAATATATAAGTTGTGTAATGTTCCTGCTCAGGGTTTCTGCTTGTGGACCGGACTTGAGCAAGTGAGAGGGAGGTGATCCTCGCCACAGGATGATCACAGGTCCACCAACAGGCTGTCCAGAGGTGCCTGCTCCAGCCTCTGAAGAGCAGCTCTGTCACAGTTTTGTCCAGGTTTGTCTCAGACACCCCTGAAGGACAGAGGTTTTGCAATCATTCTGGGTGATCTCTTCCAGGTGCTGCAACGCTCTCATGGAAGAAACATCCCAAATTCTGTACTCCATTCACAAGTTTCACATTTGAGAGGGGTCCTACCTTCTCATCAACTGCCAGACCAAGGCCAGTGTCAGTGTTGGGTTTCCATCATTCAGATCTTGCCCTCCAATGCCAACCAGGGAGAATTTAGCTGGATGCTTTCCCAAGTCTACAGCATAGTTACAGTTTTCCAGCTAGACAGGACAAGAGTTTAAACAGAAAAATCACTCACAAACACACTCACTTGACTGGAAGCCTCAAACAGGAATTTTTAGTGACCATGGCTTCCCTTAAAGTCTTTTGACATGTTTACCTTTTTCATATTTGCTCCAAGTTTAGGGTACGGAGGCTTGTTAACCTTATTCCAGTCAACAGGAACTTTGATCTTTTCATATAATTGTAGTATTACCAGTGCATCTTGGAGATCACTAAAGTGGAAAACATGGATTAAGTATAATGTTTCGAGATTTGAGTGCGCTCTGACTTTGTCACATCATGAATAATTATTGGTCTTTACAGGTTGTTGCAATTTCAACAGCTCTAAAAGAAAAGAAAATCTGGGTCTCCCAAGAGCCTAAAGCTTACCCATAGAGGTGATTTACATGGGGGTTCACACCAAGGGAGTTCATCCAGTTGCGGAAGGTCCGTTCCTCGCGTGTCTCTCCTACACGACAGAAAACAGGTTCACTGCAAATTCTGCAAGTTCAAAACTGAGCAGGGATTTCCACCTTAGCTGGAAGGGAGCAAGGCAGGGAGCTTTGAGCAGCAGAGCTCACCAGGAGGTTTTAAGCAGAGACAGAGTATTTTTTTCTACTATAATTTTTTTCAAAAGAAAGAGGGCAAGCCTGCTATCTAATCTTGGATATCATTTTGATTTCCTCAGGCCTCAGAAGAGCCTTTTGCACTTTCGGCAAGAAAAAGGAGCAGGAAGGTCTTTCACATAAATGTTAGATAACTGCTGTCACAGCCCAGTCCCAGCTCTACCAACAATTAGCTCTCCCACGAACACCTCACTGCATTTCTGAGGTTTTCCTGCCCATCACAGGAAATGGCAAAACCAAATTCCCTGGCATGATGATGGGCTGCTGGCAGTGTGCCTACAGGCTCAGGCTCCACAACAGGGTCAGAGCAGCTGAACAGGCTGCCAAGTGCCCTTCTCATTTGCCCCAAATGAGTAAACAACCACTGCAGCACTGAAGCCTCAAATCACAGGTGTTACTCCAACAGAGATGCCTGTGCAGGGCACAGCCTCCAGTGACACAGCTGTTTACTTTAGACAGTCCCCTCCCACTAATTTTGGGACTGACACGACCCTCACCTTCCAAAAGTGTCCAGTCGATGTCCTGGTTTTCAGGCTTGGTAAGTGCTGGGTACTTGTTGAACAGGTTGGCAACGAAGGCCAGGTTCAGTTTGGGGTTGCCACTGACCACGTCAGCTGGTGTGACAAACTGCCGGCAGCCGAGTCGATCTGCCTGCTGCAGCATGTACTCTGCCCTCTTCAAGTCATCCTTCTCCTGCCAGGGATGCAATGGACAAGAGCTGTCACTGGGCTGCAAAGCAGATGGGAAGCTCCTGGCCACTATGTGGAGCAATGTCACAAGTCCACGTTTGGCATCAGTCACTAACCAAGTAAAGGGATGAGGCACACACATCAACCTCTGCTGCTGTGCCACTGTCATGGCTTGTCTGGCTATTTTTCTTATCTCCTTTCCAAGCTCACATGCTGCCAAATCTTAATGCTTTTGGAACTTGGCGGTTCAAAAGAAGTCAATGTGCTCCTGACTGGAGCAAGCCCACAAAGGATTTCTCAATCATCTCTGTTAATTGGAGGGTAGTGACCAGGCTGGCAGCAAGCACTCATGTGAGCACACACCTGAGGTGTGCACATGGCCACTGGCACTGTACACGCTCTAGAAATTAAGATACCAGGTTACCCTGATGTCATGGGGCAATGATAGGCTAAAGGTAGTTCATGATTCTACAGGATGAGGACACAACAGCCTGAATACTTACATTGAAACCAGACATGTTAATATCAATCTGAGGCTCTCCTTCCTTCTGCCCTTTGGGTGCAATTTGATTGAGGAGGTGGAAATAGGCTCTGGAATCCTGAAATGAATTAAAAAGAAAATTCAGCTCTCCTGCACAGCAGTGAATGCACCATAACAATTCATTTCAAGCTCATTTTTAACAAGTCACCGTGCATAATTGGCTTATGTACCTTTACTGAATTGCCAAAATCTGTAAGCTTAAAAGAGAGCACAATGGTAGAAATCCAGGCAGCAGGAAAGGAAACAAAAGGAAAAGGTTAGAAATATTTAAGATGACAATTATGCAGTTTAGCTGTTTGAAAGCTGCCTTTGCTACAAGCTCTGGTGTCACAGCCACCTCTGCAGTGGCTGGAGGAGGCAATGACCCCATGCTGCTCACACTCATGGCCCCCAGATGTCCCAAGGCAGCCCCAACTTCTAAACCAGGCAGCCATCCTTACTGCCACAGCAATGATGAAAATGGCTCAGTGAAGACAAATTCCTAGCAAAAAGCTGATTATAAGCTGTCTGAATGTTTGCTTCTGTGCCTGCAGATTAGCTAAAACAGCTTAGAGGAGAGAGGCCAGGGATGGTCACAAACCAGGAGGAGCCAACAGCTGTAGTGATTATTGATCAACTACATGTCCTTTTAGTCCTCAGCACTAAGGAAGATCTCAGCATAGCATAGCAGCCTAGGGGATGCACCAGGGAAGCCAACAGCTACCAGCAAAACCATAAGCAATTCTAAAGTTGGAAAAAAGAGTGACCATACATACACATACACAACAGGTCAGATCTATGCTCCCCATAAACCTCAATTATATACATATTTTTTTCTATCTCAATCTTCTTTCTCCTACTTGAAACTGCTGGCCATGTGAATAAGCTCCATAAAACTGCTGAGAGCAGTGTCCAGATGCCCCACACCGACCTAGAGTCACCATCCTCCATTTCTCACAGTGCCCCCACTCACATGTGAAAAGCAGCTTTAAGAGTCCCCACTCCCCTTCCTACTAAATCCAGTGAACAGAAAAAGAGGTCTTATTTCCCTTCCTCTCTCCAGCCCATGACATTTTAGATGAAATGCCATCACCTGCTGAGAGTATGTGGAAGTCTCACTCTCCAGCAAAGCATTTTCCCCCATTATCTTTGCCAAAATATGAATTAAGGACATTTGAAAACATGTAAGTGATACCAGTTTCAGAGTTGATTAAAACAACAGCAGCACTGGAGGAAACAGACAGTTCAAAACAGGGCTCATCTTCATGGCAAGAGAGAACAGCACCGCAGGACCTCAAATATAATATCCAAACCCCCCTTAGTAAAACCACTTAGTAAATTAGAGTCAAGAAAGGTCCTGTCTGAGGATAAAAGGCCTCATTTACACAAGCAAGCACATCCCTGTCCAGCTCCCAGTCTTTTCCCAGGCATTGCAAATCAAGAGAGCTTTGTTACCTTGATATCTGAGCTGAAGTTACTGATTTTGTGCCAGCCTGCATTTTCCAGGTGGAAGTTGGCCCATCTTAGGAGCAGCTCTTCTGGGGATAGTTTCATAAGGTCCTCCAGATTTTCACCGTCACGAAGTAAGGCAGCCAGTGCTACAAGAAAAATGATTGTGAGGGAAGAGTCAAACCTGCACAGCAAAATTCGAGCTGCAGCAAGATTGCAAGGTGTGGATGCTGAACGCGAGAAATCAGGCGGCAGCAGCACAACGTCTGTGGGAAACTGTCCTAGGGTGACTATGATGCCTGCATCCCCACGCCTGTTCTGCCTTCTGTACCTTTAAGACTGGTTCTGAGAGTGAGCAGGGAAAGATAAGCGTGCAGTTTGTTTTGAAAAACAAACTCACTCCTCAGGATCTTCTCTCGTCCTTGGGACTGTGTGGTTTTTTGTTTTTTTTTTTTTTGTCCTTCGTGAGATGCACGGAGGGCAGCCAGAGAGAGTTTTTTTCTTCCCTTTGTTAGTCTAGCTAGCTGAGACAAAGAAGCTTTCCTGGACTGTTTTGTTTTTTTTTTTTTTTCCCTTTTTTTCTTTGGGACTGTTTAAATCTGCTCTGGACTGAAAAACCCAGGGGAGCACCGGGATCTTGCACCCATGGCCCACCGGGCCGGGACTCGGCATTTTCCAGCACCAAAGGGCCTGGGACTGATAAACAGACTCCTGGCATGGACTCTCAGTTTTGCCATCTCTCTTCGGAGCAGTGAGAGGTTTTATTGTTTCATGTTATTATTATTATTGTTACTATTATTATTATTCATTCTTTATGCTTGTGGGCATTTTGTTTGTTAAATAAATAGGGTTTTTTCCACTCTTGTCTGAGGGAGTTCTTTTCCCGGACCGGCTGGGGGGAGCGGCTGTTTGGATTTGCTTTCCAGAGGAACCCCATCCAGAGATTTCCTCCCAAATTTGCCCTGTAACAGGACAGAAACTAAGTCACAAGATTTCTTATACTGGCCTGAGATATCATGGCCTGAGAAACTGGAAGGAGGAACTTAAACAGTCCTTGGAGAAAGTAAAACAATCCTTGCACGTGTTGTTTGTCTCCCTGTTATTTACTTGCAAGAAATGACTGAGGGGTGTTGCTCCTAACTGTTCAGTGATGGTGATCTGTTGGTTTGCTGTCCAGTAAAGTTTTACTCCATCAGAACTGTCTATAAAACAACATTTCAAAGAGTAAAGATTGCTCTCACTTGCTAACAAGCCTGAGAGTCTGTGTGTCATTTTCTACCACCATTCCTAATCAGAGCAACATCAGGGGGGCACAATACCAACTACTGATTATGTCAAAATATTCCAGGTATTAGGAGAGCTTTCCTGAGTTGGCTGTTACACAGAGAGGAGTATAAATGATCTAGAAAAATGTGTGCAAAAAAGTATTTTTCCTTTCCTTGTATAACAAAATTCTCTGGATTTTATATGCAGTCTTTTAAGCTGATGACAGGAAGCTAAATGCAAATGCAGTTCTATCTCAATGAAAAATGCTTCCAAGCAGCTTCATAAGCACCATTAAAAAAACCCAGAGGAGCCAAGTTAAGCACCCTTTCAGCAGGCCAGTGCTTCCTTTGCCATGAATTTTCAATCTAAGCCAAACAATGTCAACACTTCATGACGGGGAAGCTTAAATAAAAGACACAGAGGCCCCTCCACCCATCTGGATGCTCTGATAGCACATGCAGGAATATCAGAGCTCTTCAGATGATTTGAAAAGTTTAAATTTTGGAGGCTATCATGCAGGACCAAGTGACCACACAGAGAGATCTGCAGCATCAGTCTCTCACCACCAAGAACAAAGCAAAAGCTCAAGCTGCACCACTGACAGTAGCAAAAAGGATTTTAGAACCAAATAACTACCACAGAGATGAAGCCCCTCTTTTAAATTTTTTTTTTGACAAAGATATGCAGTTGTCTTTAATCCCTAAAGGATCCAAGCAGCTTTTGCCACATCCCAACACCATCAGGAACCTGCAGCTGGAGCAGCCTAGGGCATCACCCAGCAATGTGCTCATTCACTGCCAGGCTAAAGTCAAGCTGCATCTTGACTAACTGGTGTTCAGTTCTCCAAGGCTGATACACATCACCAGGATGGCACAACCCTCCTGCATGAACCTGCTGCAACAGCCACAAACAGGCTGGAGAACACCCAGTTTGGCACGTGCCCTGATGATCCTTCTTCCAGCAGAGAGGAAGGAGGGAAGAGGCAGTGGCAGGGCTGGGGCTGACAGCACAAGCAATGCTGTGTTTATGCTTTAGAAGTGACCACTCAAGAGTTTGATTTACCTTCATTTCTGCTGAGCTCGATGTCAGCGAACAAGCCGATCTTTATGATCTGCCAGAGGAGCCCAAGGACCAGGTGGGGTTTCCCTTCCCTCAAGTCCTCTGCACCAATATTGACAACATGACAGCCGATGGCAGATGCAGAATTCAAGGCCAGGTTCAGGTTCTCCTGCAAACAGCAAAGCCCAGTCAGACACAGTCCAGGGAGATGCTGCCTTCCCTTTCATCCAGCACCAGCAGAGTGGAGGCTTCCCCTTTGTCCCTGCTCCAACAGCAGCAGCTCAGAGGAAACACTCCCAGCCACTCTCCAGCTGAAGTCTTAAGGGAGCTGTAGTGGCAGCAGCCTGAATCAACAAGAACTGAACTAGGCACCAGGGTTTAATTTCAGCCTCTGGTATTTAGTTTCAGCCTCCGAGTTAGTTGCATCTAGTGGCATCAACAAGAATAAGGATAGAGAAATGCTAATTTACACACACAGAGGCATCCTCACAAAAACAACCTGCCCTAGTGTGAAATGATTCATAGCCAACACCAATAACCACATTGTTTAAAAAAGACAATGCTGTACATAATCACCACAGCAATATTGTGTGTGCACAACATTTCAGCCACTTTACCCATTTTGTCATTAATTCAGCATTTTTAACCATGTCCACAGAACTATCAATTATGCATGGTACAAAACTGCATTTAATAATTAAACAGAAGCTATAAAACATGCTCCTTTCCAACATTCCACAATAATGCCTTGAGCCACCATGGTACATTCATTAATTCCATCTTAATATGAATTTCAGA
Source organism: Trochalopteron elliotii (assembly GCA_024734555.1). Taxonomy (NCBI): domain Eukaryota; kingdom Metazoa; phylum Chordata; class Aves; order Passeriformes; family Leiothrichidae; genus Trochalopteron; species Trochalopteron elliotii. Next base: position 171,403 of record JANPWX010019375.1, on the reverse strand, counting down.
AAATAAAATACAGAAATGCTTTATACCTGAATTATGAATGGTGTGAGTTTCTTCTTATTAATTGCTCTTTCATCAATTGTGTCAGGAACAGAAAGGTTGATCATTTTGCTGTGAGGAGGAAAACCAATGATATTTGAACAACACTTAGTATTTAATCCAAACAGAACTCAATGCACTGTGACAATATTCACCACAGCACATTTCTTTTAGCCTGCATGGTTTTGTGTAGGTTTTGTTTGTTTGTTTTTTGTTGTTTTGTTTCTTTTTCATAAAAATCAAGACTGCATAAATCAGAAGTTAATATTTACATTATCAAGAATGTATTTGTAACTAATAGCTAAGCCTGAAACTTTAAACATGCTCCCAGCCACTACTGATCTCATCTGCTGGAGCAAAAAGAGCACATGAATTATTCACAGTGCAGTCCCTGAACTAGTGAAGACTCATTGCTCTGCTGACATCCACTGCACATTCTAGTAAGACAACAAACTTCCTCCTGCTGTAAAGGTTTACTACTGCTGGCAAGAAAACCTGCCCCAAGAAAGAACAAACACTTGGAGAGCTCAGTGGGGAGCATGAGAGCACAATGAATTTTTAATCAACACAAAATGTGGCAAATTTAAACTTTATATTATGAACTACTTCCTACTCAGTTCAGACAGCCTACAGCCATGAATTACTTGAAACTTGGGAAATAAATAAACTAAAAATATGCATCACCAGCTAAAGTTAAAAAATAAAAGAAATTAAAGAGAAAAATTAAAGAGAACAGGTAACTCATTTAAACTTACTTTGTGTATTGCTACAGAGTTACTGAAATTACAGCTTGATCCAGTTCTCCACCATACTAATTCACTTACAATAAAACAAATGAACCTAACCCATAAAGCCAACAAAAAACTCATACACAGTAGGTTGATGGTATTTAGCAACCCTGGATGCCTCCTGTTCTCAGCATGTAACAGAATAAGTCACCTAGTTTACTTAGTGCAGTTATTAAAAAGAACAAGAAGATTCCCAGAAAATCCATTTTTGAGTTAATGCATAATAAGGTCACTCACATTCCCACAGAGGACACTGTCTGCCTAAACACCCAAGAGAATGGGCTACTTATCACATGTGCCCCTCCTCAGGCCCAGCACCAGGCTGAGTTTGCACCAGGACAACTCCTGCCCCCGCAAAGCACCTTCTGCCCCCTCAGCAAACTCAGTCTCAAACCCAAACAAAAGCACATGATGAAAACATCAGCTGGCACCAAAGCTCAGGCATCACACAATGGCAATGAAAGCCTGAGAGACTGAGACTCTTTTTTTTATGTGTGCAAAACATTATGCATGCACACCAGTCACAAAACCATCCTAGAATGGGATGAAAATTCCCCTAACTACAGTTTTGCAAAGTTATTTTGCTGATTTTAACTGCTTCTTTTTTCTTTTTCTTTTTTTTTTCTTTTTTTTAATTCAGGAGACATCATGACTTACCAGAGCACAATCCCATCTCCCACAGCATTGAACAGGTCATCTGTATTTGGGTTCATTGGAATAACGTGCCTGCAGTCAAGATCACTTTCCAGGGCTTTGTTTATCCAGTTTACAAAGGCATATTTCTCTTCCTCTAAGATAACCAATCGTAAATTTAATACAGGTTATTTTCATAACAAAGATTTTCCCAAAAGAAGCGGAGTACAATAGCCCAGGGAAATAACAGCCCCACTATCATTACAATGTATTTTATTAGTCACACAAAGTTCAAAGAAAGAAGACTCACTTACAACTAGCAGAATATTCCTGTTACTTACTTGTTACTTAACAACTTTATCATACTCAAGTGTGACACAAGGACTTCATCAGCAAGCACAGTTAACAAAGCAAATAAGAACACATTTAACTTATACACTGTTAAATTTGCAGCATATAAACTCTGTCCTCTCCGCTTTCACCCTGACGTGACACCACTCAGCTCTCAGAAAACTAGAGCACAGCACATGACACGGTGGTAGAAAGGGGCTGGTTTTGCCATAGGACCTCCAAAAACCCAAGAGAAGAGTGGGAAGCAGAGTGGTACCTGAGTAGGAGTGCTGGGTGCCCTCACTGGAGAGTTCTGAGGTGCCCCCAATGGCACAGATTCCTTCCTTTCTGTTAATGGCTCTTCGGAACGTTTTAGCGATATCGCTGCTTTTCACCTCTTGGAAAATCTACAATTTAAAGGGCTCTGTTAGACAAGAAAAAATCACCTTCATAAAACAAAAAGGGACCACAGAAGGAACTATTTCTTCTCAGCTTTAAAGCAAACTCCACAGTAAAATGAGCAAATGTGAAGGGCTCAGCAAGGGTGTAGTGGTATTAAATTTGACATGGACAGTGGGCACAGAGTCACTCACCCCACTGTCTCAAACACACACTGCAAGTGCCTATTGAAACAGAAGCATTAGGCCTGAAGCACCTTGCATATATTTACCTTTACAAGTAAATTGTAAGAGACCATGAGAAAAAAAAAAAAACATGAAACCTTTATAGTCTGAGCACAGGTAACACATGCAGCAGGTCCTGCAGGGCCAAACTTTAGAAAACTGTGGTGCAATTTTAACCTTTCTGTGTAAGCCAGATGCTTGTGAGACTGTGACTTTAATTTACACAAAAGACTTTGTCCACAACCCAAGAAACAATTCTCTTTAAGCATATAACAGTCAAATCTGCAATAAAGTGTAACAGTGAGTGCTCCAGGTAAAGATTCCCCCTTCCTCAACAGCAGGTTTTGGAAAACTGGCAAAACACCCTCTTGTTGGAGGGCAGAAGAGATGCTTTAGCACAGGAAGACTGTACATGCCATTTGCACAGGTTGGATGCTACTGTTACTGGCCCCAAGGTCCTACAGCACTGAGCAGCCCTTAGTAAAAAAAGATTCGGTGGCTGGAAAGCCTACTGTAACTCCCTCAAAACTGAACTAAATTAGTTTCAACCAAGCTGAAAATGCAAATGAAATGTGTACAGGTTCTCTAAATATCTGTTCTCTAAATACCTCTAAACACCACCCAGAAAAAGACAATGAAACAGCACTGTAAAAAAGAACAACAACATGCTTCTGCTAAAAGGAGAGGACCCCAGGCTGCAGAGGTGTCACCACAGGGCCAGGCTGCTGGCTGTCACACCTTACCTCCCCCGTCCCTGAAACACAGGGAAGGTGGCAAGTCAAGATGATGATATAGTGCTGTTAAATCATCTCCTGATGGCATGCAGAGGTAGATCAAGTAAAGCTGACTGAAGATCTGAGAGCCCAAAAATTTGGGGATTTCTGGTTGGTTGGCTTTAACCACAGGGATTTTAGATCTATTAATTTTAAATTCTCTTGCGTTAACTACTGGTATTGCATATCTTCTTGAGAATATGTGCTCTAATGCTGAGGTACCACTAAGTCATTTGGTCCCAATGCAAAGTCAGTTCATGCCGTTCTTTGTACCATAAACTCCAGCAAAAATGCTCAGAAGAAGAGTTCAGTTTGTGAAAATCATGCAGCTAAGTATTGCTGCTAATGTACACCTCAGCAGCCCTAAGACATTTTGTCTTTGCTCAATCATTGGTACCTTTCAAATCTGACAGAAGAGATTTATTTCTTCCTTCCTAGTGCAAAGTTAAGAGTTATGGACCAGCTCAAACCAACAGCTGAAACATGCACCCAGCATGCAAGTGTGTACAAACTGCAAACTCCAACTTACTAGTTGACTCCGAACTCAAAAAGTTCAGAGGGTCTGAAAACAATTAAGGAACAGAAAGTAAAAATAAATTAAGAGATATCAAGAAAACTAATTGACACAAAAACAGCTCCCTCAATGTACTGCATACTTTAATTATTCCTTCAGCATTCAGTCATCAGAGCATCAAAAGGAAGAATGTACATTGAACCATTATCTCAGAAGTCTGGTGCTTTTGTAAAAAATAAAAAAAATTTCAAATTCTGGCCTATTTCTACTAAAAAAGACTGATCCTCCAATTTGTCTTATCACCTTACCCCTGTTCTTCCCTTTCAAAGCAAGAGATTTGAATTTTCTTAGATCAGCATCTAACACAAATCCATGCATGTCTTGAAATGCCCTTTCAACTGTTTAGCAAATACTTGTAGTCCCATTAAAAAGAGAAAGGAAACTATACTGATACATGGGAGAAACAAGCATTCATCTGTGTGCCTGGAAAAACTGAGTAGCTTCCAGCAAATTCTGTAAGTTTGGATCATTGCAAGTCTTTTTTTCCAGTTGTCACCTCATGTGGAAACAGTATTCTGGCCTCCAATGAAGCTATCATATAGGAAAACTACATGAATTCTTTTTGGTTGTTTGGTTGGATTTTGATATTTCTCCTCTGTTCAAATCTAAAGGCTGTCAATAACAGCACAGAAGACTGATCATACACAGATAACTGTAAAGAGAACTGGTTTTCACATGGCTAGTCCTCAGAATTGACCAGTTTGCCAAAAGAAAATTAGGATGAGGGTAAGTGGCTGAGAAGTGAGGTTCAACCTCTTCTACATCTTCCTTAGTTGTGTCTAAAAGGCCCCCCCAGGCTGCTGGCAATTCAGAAATATCACTTACATAGACAAACTCTTCAAAACTAATCTTCCCATCTTTATTCTTGTCGCCATCGATCATGAGCTTCTGGATGATCTCTCTCACTTTGTACCCAGGGAGAGGCAGGCTGGCCTCCTTGAACAGCTCATGCAGCTCGTAGTCACAGATGAACCCATTGCTGTTGAGGTCTGAGGAAGAGAAGAGGCAGCAGAAAGTTTTAGAAATGTGCCTGTACCTGACAGAACTGACACCCAACAGAGGAGCCAAAAAACGTGACCCCCCCCCCCATGTCCAAGAGCTTTATGGAGAGCAACCTGCACACTGGGGACCTGCTGAGCCCATGCAGGGCATGGGCACACAGAAGGATGGCCACACCAAAAATATGAAGGAGTACATTGTTCAAAGGACACCCATAGGAACCAAAGGCACACAGAAAATACACAGAGCACATGCTCAGAGAGCGTCCCAGCACAAGTCATGGGAACCCTTCAGCTCTGGGCAGCAGCAGCTTTGAAGCGGGACCAACCACAATGACTCTGGGCACATGTGACAAGTCTGGTGTTAAAGTTTCACAACAGAACATCTGTATTTTCATAAACAATCTCCAGAACGTCTCTTTTTATGTCTAAATACCACAAGGCCCTTGCATGTTAAAAATAGATGGTAATGAAACACAGCACCTCTTACTTTCTGAACTAAAAACACCAGTCAGCAAAGTCAGCTTTGCAGTTTCATTTTAATCATGTTGTCAATTACATTCTCCATCTAACACTGACAGCAAATTGCAACCAGATATTTTATTGCTGCCCAAGAATGCTCTGCAAGGACATTTGCTTTCACACTCTATCACCAAGCCACAGCAGCACTGTATGTTTAGTGAGATAGTGTCACCTACCAGACTGAGGAAGAATAAGAATCTAGTGAGACACTGGAGCTTTGCACATAACAGATCCCAGCCTCTTTGGGGACATCATCACATCTACTGATCACACATGGCAAATCCAGCAGCCCCAGACATTCTTCAGGCAAGTGAGGTTTTGCTGCCACTATGGACAGGCAGGGTCTGGGTGCCTCCTTCCCCAGGCTAACCAGGATGAGCAGAGCAGAGCTGGCACCCAGCTTTCAGCAGAGTTGGGTCCACAAGGAGACAGAGCATTTGAAGTAGTTTTACAGCCCAGATTTACACCTCAAGACATAACCATGGCACTCCAGCCCCATATTTGGAGAGGCAGGGATTCAGGGCATGTTGTGCTGTTACTGCCTCAGTAATAGGATGCTAAAATCTCTTTGCTGTAGCAAGTGCTACAGACAGCCCAGGGAAGTTAATGCTGTGCCTGAAGAGCTGCACCAGCACCAGAATTTGGTTTTTTCAAGAGGAAATCTCACCATAGCCACTGGGGTCAGTATTTCTGCTTAAAAGGAGATACTTTCAAGAATAAAGAAAACAGTCAGGATAGCTCTAAGTTCCAGGGTTAATTTTTTAAACCAAATTGTGGAGGTCAATTTACTTTTAATGAGGATTCTGTGGTTTTTAGGTTTTGTTTCCCAGCAGTGTTCCAGCAAGCAGCACATTTGCACCACCACTCTAACCATCCTCATTTTCCAGATCCATATGGGAACATGGGATTTCAAAATTGTTTTTATCAGTTAGCAACAAACTGAAACTTTGCTCAGCAGCAAATATGCGAAGTAACCAGACCAAACTTGTACTCCCTCCTTCATCCCAATCTCTGTGTCTCAGACTAAGAAAGAGCATCAGTTCCAGTGGATTAATAAATTCATTAAACTATGTCATGAAAAGTCAGTGTTTACAATAGTACTGAGGAAATAAAGTGGTTTGGGGCAATGATTAATGATACCAATATGCTGCTGCCTGGCCTTCAAATTTAGAATTTTATTCTGAAATAATACAAGCTTACAAAGGTAAGATTTATTAATAGCCCAGCCTGAGATGTCATGAGCAAACTATTTCCCCTCTAGATAAATCACAGCTTCTTCTATTAGAGTATTTTTATTACTGAATTTAACTTTACAATATGCATCTTTTCCCCTCCTTACAGCCAGTGAGGATAATAAGTCAAGAAGGGATTTCCTAATCTCCAGGGCCTATGAACCTAAAACAAACTTTGCTTTCACCCTCAGCCTGCAGACAACTCCCTTGCTTTTGCCTGTGCCTGACTGAACCAACCACAATCCCTCAGCATGCTGCCAAATTAAGCAGGTAAATTCAAAACCATCTGTTCATCACTTCTTCCTATCAACCCACCACCTAAGTTATACATCTACCCAAATGTTAGAGTAGCAAAGAACAGAGAAAAATAAGACTTCAAAATATATATAGTATCCTTGATGGGATCCAATTGTGATTTAGATTTGGTAAAGGTTTCCCTCTTGACCTGCCTAGGTTAAGCATTCAGAAATGTTTCTGATTCAGGCTTGCATGTGCTGTGTCTAAGCTTATTCAGATGTGAAAAGGATAAAAGCTTATATGGTATTTCATGAGGCAGAAGCCTCTTAGGTGAGACACCAGGAAATTGAGCTGCAAATTCTGCACCTCCAATAAGGGACACATGGATAAAAGGATGCTGAAACCTATTTAAAGCTTGGTTCTACATATGCAGCCCTGCAGGGCAGGTATGAGGAATTTACTCCAAGCTGGGACAATATCTGCCCAGTTTGAGGGTTTCATTTACTCCTGAAATCAGCATCTTCCCAGTCCTCCAGGTGTGCTCAGGTCAAAGAAGATTTACCTTTGCTCACTGAAAAAAAAACCTAAAAATAGGAACTCTGCCACATGAGCAGCCATCTGACATGCACACTTACATGGGAGCATGGCACAAAGAAGGATTTTGCCCATCAGGAAAAGCTGCATTGGGCTCAGACAAACAGCACAAAATCAAGTGTGAAGGACACACCTGAACTCACTCAAAACCTTTGATTCTCAGGACTTGGGACCTAAGGTCTTGCAACCCTTAACAATATCCCAAACACCCACTTGTAAGAGTTACTCTTCCATTGCATTCTGGGGAAAAAAAATTCATCACCTATTTACTTCACAGAGTAAAAAGGCATCTATGTGCCAGACACTTGGGAGTGGGAATTACAAGTAAATCAGGTCTGTTGGTTTAACCCTAAGACCACACACCAAGTTACTGGTTTTGCACTGAAGATGCTCTCATTTCAAGTTTTAGCTTCTTGGGCACAGAAGGGCAGATTTGAGTGCTGAAGCCTGCTGTTTTTACCATAAAGTAGTCCTGGCCTGTGGTTCTGGCTTCGTAGCAGAGTCAAGTAGTGATTGACTATGAGCTGGAAAATGGACCTGTTCTTAACATGTCAACAAGCCTGACATGACAAATAGGCCTGAGACCCCTATCCCACAGGGCAGCTGCTTCCCTTCCTACTGCTCTGTTCCCCTTCTGGCACCAGATGTACAAAGAAGCAGCATTAAAAAAAAAAATTAAAAAAAAAAAAAAGGCAAAAAACTCCACCTCTGCAGTACCAGCCAGTTCCAAAACTACTTCCAGCATCATTACAGGCCCATCATATGGACATCCTGCAACAGGCCCTGACTTCAGACAGAACTCTCTAACAATATCTGAGATGGTATTCAGCAGCTGAAGAGGCTGTCAAAATAGAAGCTATCCCAAATGAAATCGTTCGGCGGCCTGCCCAGAATTACTAATGGAAGAAAGAGAAATTGTTTTAACAGACAAGCTTACAGCCTGGATTCATTATAGTCTGCCTGATGGAAAGGAAACTATAGCACATCTGAAGTTTCCTATTTCTCCTGAAAGATGCATGCACGCCAGCATGCTGAACCTGGGAAAGGTCACGGCAGCCAGGCACGGCACCGGCCTCTGCCATACGCAGGGGGCACAGTGAATCCCAACAGCTCTGGCTCAGCTTCCTCCGAGTACTTAAAATAGCTTAAATAACAGGATGCAAGAGGGGAAAGTTTCCTTTTAAGGACATATGCTCAGCAGGACACACTAGCAGGATCACAGATCCCTATTTGCCCTGAGCCAACGTTTCGAAGCATTGTTTCACCACCTTGCAGCGCTGAACAAAGTGTTCAGCTGAGTTATGATTTTTGAGTGCTTTATGTTTCCAGAAAAGATGCTTATCTCTGCTTATCTTAGAAGGAGGGAGAATGAAGACAAATAAACTGAGGAAGTTTGCGGATTTTGTTCTGCCACGCCTCCCCTCTGAGGTGCCCCTGTTTGGTCAAGTACACACAAACAGGCATCTGTTCCACAGAACAACTTCAGAGATCCAATGAGATCTGGAGCAACCTGCTCTTCTCCCACTAACCTGTGGGTCACTCCGAGCCTAGACACTTCCAATGCCTCACTAATTACTGTTTTCAATCATTACAAAGCTTTTTTTTTTCCCCACTGCCCTTTACCACTCGGATCAGTTCCAAGAAAAGTAATTGCCTGTAGCATGGTGGGAGCTGCTAGTCTGTGCTAGAGCTGGATTTAGTGCTAACCTCAAACAGTGGTTTCTCACCTGTGGATTGTTTTAATAAGCAGCAGGATGTTTGTGGGACTCATGCCTTTTGCTGGCTCTCAGAGAACAGCACATCAGCTGCATGGGAGAGAGGAAATACCTTCAAGTGGGATGGAAGGCAAGTGGTGACAGAGCACATTGTAACACACCTCACTGCCTTCCAGCACCCCCAAATATCTCAATCCAGTCCAGCTGCAGACAGAAAAGCTGGTCAAACACACACCTTTAAAGCCCCATCAACCTACCCATCCAGAGCAGCAACTTGCCCCAAGCAGGTCTCCAGGAAGCCCAACCAGCCATGCACTGGAGCAGGGCACATCTTGGTGAGCAGAAATCACCCTATGAAACATTTCCTCCTCCCCACATCTCCTTCATGACATCCTAGACACCAACCAGCTGCGTTTTGCTATAACCATGCTTCTCAGCTGCACTCCAAACCTTCCAGATAGCTGGGAGATGAAAAACAGGCTTCATTTTACATAGTCCAACTTCTGTTCACATTCACTGAATATCCTATTATAAGTTCACAGTGAAAGCCAGCCACCCAGCCAGTGACCAGGTCTATACCCCAGGGCAAACACAGCTCCTTTAGGAAAGAATAAAGGCAATGAGAGCATTAAAGACACTCCTGACAGGTGTGTCCCACATGCTTGCGGGCTCCACCATGCCTAAAGCACACAAAACAAAGCAGTTGAAAAGACCTAGCAGATCCTATCTCATTTGTGGGTATGTCCAGGATAATTAGCACATTTCTCATTAATATTTAAGTTTTGACACTGCCTTTATAATTTAAAACCAAACAGGGACCCACATCCTGAGCAGGCTGAGTTGGCTTCCTACAACAAACCAGGATTTGACTTGTGTTTCTCCACATTTCCAACCTAATCTTGATAATTTCCCCCACACTACTGAAAAAAAAGCCACCACATTCCAGAGAGGTTAATAATTTTAAATGTGTCCAAGGACAGAACAGGCTGCCTACATCCCAGCCTTATTGAGATCTGCACTAAAAAGCACATTAGACATACACTATGCTTCCTCCCAAAGAACATCTCCCTCTGTGGCAGCTCACTTCTACCTGCTGCAAAAGTCTTGAGAAGAGCAAGAGACAAGACTCCTTAAAATGCAGCTTGCTTTAAGCTCCAACATGGGATACAGCTCCATGAGAATCAGTTGCCTGTGAAATTCACATTTCTCTCCACAGACTGGAAATTTGGAGCAAGTGAAGAGTTTTTACAGCCACCCTGCCTTAGAGGCTGCTAACATCCAATACAGATAAAAGTTAACTGTGATTTTGTATATATAACCAGTGCTCAGTGATGCCCATGTCCAGTTAGGAAAACAAAATGCTGGCTCTCACCACTTGTGCAACTTGATCCTGGCCAGTGCCAGTCCCGGGTGTGGCTCCCCAGCTGCACACACTGACCTCAGTCCCCAGGGCTGCACTCCAGCGCCCATCCCACCCCTCCCTGCTGGTTCTCTGATCCTTCACTAAAGCCATATCAAGAAACTAAACCAACAGAAAACAACTTTTTTTTCCATTATGTCAGTGTTTTGCCCATTTCAGCTTCCTGAAGCAGCCTGCCAGAGGCTACTGGGGGAAAGCTGGGAGGCAGAGCAGAGCAGAGCAGAGCAGCCCCTGGAGGAGGCTGTGCAGCCCCTGGAGCAGGGCAGGCTGAGGGAGGTCAGCAGAGACGGAGCCACCAGAGGGCAACGGAGATGTGCTCAGCACAGGGCATTGCTCTCACTCTCTACAATCTCCCAAAAGGTGGTTGTAGTCAGGTGGGGTCAGTCTCTTTCTCCAGGCAGCAACCGACAGAACAAGAGGACACAGTCTCGAGCTATGCCAAGGGGAATTTAGGTTGGATATTAGGAAAAAGTCTTTTAGAGAAAGAATAATAAAGTACTGGAATGATCTGCCTGGGGAGGTGGTGGAGTCACCATCCCAGGATGTGTTTAAAAATAGACTGGATGTGGCACTGGGTGCCATAGTCTAGTTGAGGTGTTAGAGCATGGGTGGGACTCAATGATCTTGGAGGTCTCTCCCAACCCAGTGATTCTGTCATCACCACAAGTCACTCCATGACAGCCAGGTAAACAAATTCATTTTTGCTTACAAGCTCCAAAATGCACCTGCAGAAGCCAGTAAAGCAGCACCTACACTAACCATGCAGATAGCTCAGCCAGCCTGCCAAACCAACACTACCAGAACCAAGCACTGTGCAAGCCCTGAAGTGCTGCCAAGGCCAGAGCAATGCTACACCCGTTTGGATAGTTCTTCTGCCATCAGGAAGCAACAAAGCCCACCCTGGAGAAAGAGCGCAAGGCTGTCCGCCAGTGCTCCCTGGTAGCCAGACTGCCCATGTCCCTGCCTTTGTGCTCCCTGGCTAATGTGACAAGCCAGAAGCAACAAAGCTGCCAAGGGACTCCTTGGCACAAGAGACAATCACAACAGCAGCAGAACGCCCACATCCTGCTGGCACTGCTGCTCATCACAGAGGTGTGACAAATCCAATTCAAATCTGCAGCAGACAGGAGCAAGGAGCCCTTCTCAGTGTGACTTACCAACTTTAGCAAAAGCCTCCTTGAGTTCCTCCAGCTCATCTTTGGAGATTTGCACTGTGTTGGCCATCTCATGTATTTAGGGAGTACCTAAAGAGAGAAAAAGAACACTGTGTGAAACCAGGCTGCATTCAACAACACAGTTTGGAATAGCAGCATAGCAACAATCAATACCAATATCACCACAGTTCCCGGAACCATGTTTATCTTCCCACTAAGAAAACAGATGTGTCAAACTCAGACATGGGAAATACACCCTTTAACAAGTCAAAAAGCCCATTAGCCTTGTTAATATTTAGCTCTGTGTATTATTTTATGATTATGCTGCTCTGCACATGTTAAGGTACCTGCTGTCACTGTATTCTGTAGGTCAGAACTCACATCTCCAGAGATTTCCCACAACTTTGAGCAAAATCAGAATCCAAAGTTAAACTATTAATGGAGAGCACACAGCTACCAAACCCAAATAAAGATTCTGAACATTATGTGAAGAGGGTCTTTTGGCACAAAGTAATATACCTGGTACTGTTTGCAAAAAGGAAATAGTTTGCTCTTCTGCAAGAAAGCTGTTTGAAAACACCTGGTTGTTTCCCCAGAGTCAGACTCCCAAAAAACTGCAAGGAACAGGCTGTTTGCATGGCCACTGTCTCCCTGAATGGCAGAAGCACCATGAGCAAGCACAGAACAGCAGGCATAAGAAACAGTGAAACCCCGAGTACACAGAAAACCCCACTTGGATCAGATCTGTTGGTGTTTAAGAAACAGAGAGAACGAAGCACAGAGTTCCTGCACCCATCTGCCATCATCCTCCTTTCCAAGCACTGATTAGGTGCCACCCAGCCAGCCTGGACAGGAGGTATCACCACAGGGATGGGAGCAAGTCAGACACCTACGCACATCCCCATCCCAGACATTAGTGACAGGGCATCAGATGCCCTGGTGGCACTCTGGCTGACACGACCATGAGAGAGCAGTGATTGATGCAACAAGGAACAGAAACATAGGCACTGATAAGCACATTCTAAGACCACTGCTAGCTCTAGTTCAGGATCTGTAATGGGGATTTAGGCAGGCTTGGTGTGACTTCAAATGAGATTTGCATCCCAAGATTTTCCAGCTCCCACACTGTTCAATACAATCCTGAAGTTGAGAAATAAAAAATTCCTCCTCTGCCTATGGGAACAGACACAGCTGCCTCCTCCTTTGTAAGCAGAAGGACGAGGGGTGGATTGAGGTTTACAGACTGTCAGAAGGCAGGATCCTGAACAGGCTGGCTCTGGCTCAAGGCTCAAGCAACAAGAGACTCAGTTTAACAAGTGTCTGTGCTCTGATTAGCAACTCCCCTTTGTCTGAGACTCCCAGCTGCCTTCACAAGCACTCCTAAACTTAAGAACACAAGTTTGCCTGTAGCTGTAAATACTCATTTTCTGTAGCACTTCACTCAGTCGGGAAAGAATGAAGTTGTTAGAGATGAGAGCATGGGCAGGTGTGGCAGCCTGGGAAAGCAGCTCAGACAGGTGCTCGCAGCAGAGAGAAGTCAACAAGAAGTTGCATCACTGCAGACACATGAAGGAAAGCACTTCAGAACCCACCTCCCAGCATTAGCAGGCACAGCAAGATGTTGAAGAGTCAGTAAAAGCCACCGACAGCAAGACAACAAACTTCATTGGGCTCAAGCTGGAAAAATGGGGCAGGGGGAGGAATCACACCAAAGGCGCATCAGACTGACAGAGGTAAAAAAAGAATTTTTTACAAAAGTAATTTTTTTTACTGTTTCACAGATTACAAGTTAGGCTAATTGACCAAGGCAATGGCACCATGCAGGTCCCTGCAAAATGCAGGAATGGTGTGTGCAACACTGACTGTCTTGCTTGACATCCAGTGTGGGATCTATCTCCATTCCTGGAGCAGCCCCTTCCCTGTAGCCCTCCCATGGGTGCCTCAGCCAAGCCTCAGTGCCACCAGAACCTGGCTATTTCCAGGGGATAAAGGAGTTGCTTAACAAGAAAATCAGCTCTGAGCAAGCTTGTTGCATGATATAGAAGATAGATTTCACACCTGGCAAAGACACCTGGGGAGTATTACCAAGAACAGAGCCAGATTTGGCTATGCAGGCAGGTGGCATGAGCTGCCAGGAAGGGGAAGTTGAGCTACAGACTGAAAACCCAGCCAAAGCTCCTCCACAAGTTCTGTCTTCTTTCTAATTCTCATTTGCACCAATTCATTTTCAAACCATGAGGATTTCCCTTTAAAAGATATTTTTCAAAGCATCATTGTCTAACCACTTAATTGGAATTTAATTTGCTGCTATCTCTAACATCTTTAACACCAAAACAAACAGCAAACATTATCATAAGACAAGAGCTTTTAAAAATGCTGCTCTGATTGACTTTATCAGGGAAATATTATGCTCTGGATATGCCCTATGACTGTTTGTATGGGTCTTGACTTAAAAAAAAATTCTGTCCAGTCCATAGACTGTTCAGCTTGGTCTATAAAACAGGTTTCCCTCTCAGTTTTTATAATATCGCTTCCTTATTCTGTTTTTTCTGCTTGAGAGGAGGGAGAGAGAATTCAACAGAGAAAAAGCAGACACCTGAGCTTGTCAGGGCTGTCTGTGAAAGAGAAAGGGTGTTACAACAACACAGTGTAGAAAGGTTACGGGGCCACAAAGTTACAAGCTCCCAAAGCAATTGTACAGAGCTTTTCTGCAATGATGAGGTATTACACCACCACTGGGACACTGGGCTGGGGGGCAGGGGAGCTTTTCTTTTTCTTGTTGTGTGGGGGGTTTTATGTTTGTTTGTTTTTAATAGCTGAGTCTAGGGCATTCAGAATCGTGTTTTTCATTCAGTTGCATTTTTAAACAAGAGGCTTTGTCTTGTGGGACATAAAAGGCCCTTTTATCACACTGGCACAGGGATCACACATCAGCTGCCTCACTCAAAGCCCTGTGGGGACACCACACTGCTCACGCCTGACCATGTCAAGCTCACTCCTGCTGCAAGAAAAGCTCTGCCAGGGTGTGGCAGGCAGAGAGGAGCTCACATTTAAACACCCACTTCAGAGGGAAGAAGAGAGAACTAGAGAGAAGTTTCAGTCTGGTGGTTGACAGCCCATCAGTCAATGCACAGATAAACAAAGTGTACAAGGAAGCAATCACTGATTCAGATCCCTCATCCTGCCTTCATCCTTCACCCCACCAAAGGAAAGCAAGGGCAGTTCTGTAACACATGGATGCACAAAGGCACCTACCTACCTAGAAGAGCGTGGCTGGCAGACAGTGCAGCCTGTTCCTGCCCTCTGAAGACTGCCTGTGATACAGATCAGAGCTGCTTTAGGTACATCTCAGGTTTTGGAATATCAACTCCTTCCCTGAGACAGGCTGTATAAAGTTCCTGTGCAAACAAATTTTACAGGTTCTAAACACACCACAGTCACTGAATTTGGGTTAGTTTATTTGCAGAACTGCATAGGGGCAGATCAAGGAAAGCTGTCCCAGCGTGTGTTTTGACAGCTGTGAGCCACCTGGGGACAGGCCACTGCAAGGGCTGTCACTAGAGGGATGCCTCTGCTAAGGCACTCAGCACTTCCAGCACAAGTGCCAGAAGCTAACCAGAATATTTGGGTGGATTAACTGCTCAGACAGCAACTTAAAAACACTCAAGCACCGAGAAGAATCTTCTCAAGACTCCTTCCCAAGAGGGGAAGCCCTGGAAGCTGCATCCTACCCAGAGGATTGGTAGAAAACTGATGAAGGGGGGGATATTCAGACATTTGTATGTCTTGAAAGTTGGCAGATTAATTCAAATTTGAAAGCACATAACAACCAAATATTTCCTGACAGCCACTTGAACACTTCCAACAGAAACAGAGCTGGAATTTGCTGCTCATCCAAATGGAAGAATTTACTTTCTTAACAGCTCTGTGTTTCTCTGAAAATTGAGTGCTTCATCCCTTCCAGGCCTGCCTTACTTTAATATCTCTACAATGACTGATTAACAATATCAACTTGTTTATTCAAACAGGCAAATGCAGAGACACATTAAAGTGTCAACAAGTGTCAAAAAGGTATTAGCATGTCCTATTTCCACCCAATTTAAAAATAAAAATCCAACACAACAAGTGAGCCAGACCTAGTCTGGAGCAGTGACTCACCCCATTTGTATTCCCCGTTTCTGAGGAACCTGTGGTTTTGCTCCCTTTTCATGACAAAAGCTCCTGATGTCAGAAGGCAAGTCAGTTAGCATTAGCTAATTAAAAATACTCAAACCCCACATCCCTGTGACCACTGACCCAGCACATATCTTTCAGAATAAGCAATGGGACAGCCAGGCACTCTGTCCCCTCACAAACCTCAGCAAGTGCAAGAGCCCTCTGGCTTGGGCATTGAAGCAGCTGCCTGGCCAATTTGGAGGAAACCTGGTGATTCAGCTGACACAGGATCCAGCCCCCAGGCTTCCTGTGGCTCACCTAATGCTCCTTTTCCTCCCTGTTCTGCAGGTAGGGCTGGTCCCTGCCAAGAGCAGCATCGCAGAGTGGGGTGTGCACTCCCCTCTTCACCCTCCCCAGTCCCTTCTGAAAGCAGCAGCAGCACTGTGACCATCCCAAAAGAGCTCTGCAAACTCCAGAGCAGCCACGACAGTCCAGAGCAGCCACCCTCAGGACAGTGAGGGAAGAGTCACTGGAAAGGCATACAAGCATAAGTTTTCTTTGCATCCCTTCCCAGGTGACTGGAAGCTGCAGAGGATGCTGCAGTGATCTCCTGATATAGGCACAGGCCTGGGCTCATGCTGGTTTTGGAAATGTTTTCAGGCAGGAGAGGGCACAGATACACCCACTCCCATCTCCATCATCAGCTCTGATGGCTGCTTTTAATGGTCCAGTCCAAGCAAAGCCTTTGGGGTTTTACAGACAACAGTCCCAAACCTGACAGTGACAGGAGGACATTATGGTGCACAGACTTGGTCTGATGAGTCCTCTGAGGTAAATAGTTTCCAATGCTTTGGAGGGAGACAGGAAAGCTGAGGGATTGATGGCCTGTAAATGAAAACCTATCATAAAATCCATCCTCTCCTGCTTATAATCAGTTTGTGTCCTCATCAAATGCTCACCACAGTGTTTTGCTCATCAAATTCCTACAAGACAGCACCCGCACCTTGCATGTGGTTTATTAGCAAACACCAAGCTGATGGAAGCACATAAACTTTTAATTGGCAATTACCTCCCAGACAGTCACTGGTCAGAGGTACTGGCTGAAACCAGACCTTCACCACACTTTGGTGACCAGATGTCATCCTGGTAAGAGCAGTGATTAGGAGATGCTACCCCATCCAGAGAGGCTCCACCATGATGGTGTCTAACCCCTTACCCTCAGCATGATGATGCAGATTCTGAAATCAATTTGGTGTTGCTCTTTGCACAATTGTGGTTCTTGTGCTCACAAACACTGTGGTGTTCCTATCCACTCAGGGAGCTGTTTCTCCTGCCTCAGGAAGAAAGGGGCACACAATGCTTTGAGCAGGCATTGCTTTGTGGTGCCAGATTTGGCTGAGTAGCTGCATCTCTCATCTGTGGATCTCCCTTTTAGTAAAGTCTTCCCAACCCCAAACACATCAGGCTCAACAGCAGTGAATCTACAGCTCTGCTGTCAGATCTGCAACGCTTTAACTATTGAACACCACTGTACTCACTCCAACATCTGCAAAGCCATTACCCAAAACTAGCTTTATTTCACTCTTAATTCAGCTTTTTATTGGGCATGCAAAACAGCAAAAAACTCACCTCCAACAGACGAAGACCAACTACATAAATTCAATTTTAATTCTGAATTACTTTAAGCTTGCCTGGCTATTTCAATTTACCACCTTACCCAGTTCTCCAGCTCCCTCAAGCTACTGCCTTTACACACAGAACGCCTTTTGACTGATCCATGCTGGCTGTATAGCTGCATCACAGGGAAAGGACACAGGACTGCAGATAAGGATTCCCACTGCACAGGCACCCTTCAGGTCACTTCATCCCAGTTCCATATTGAGATTAATTCCAGCTGCTGTTTCTGAAGCACCTCTGAAAGAGCAGAAGTCTCATCAGCAGGTTTTGCTTTATGTTCTTTCAGACTCCTGAAACTGTCATGATGGGAGAGGCCAAGTTCCCTGCTATGCTTATGTTCACCTGGGAGTGGACTGTGAAACTTTGCTCCAGTTGTTGCACAACTCACCACTGCTGCAGGGGAAAAATCTGCCAAATCCATCAGGAGCAGACACACATGTTGGTGTTAGTCACTGCTCTGAGCTTGCCAGAGGTTCTCTATGGATTTGGAGGCATGTCTCAATGGGATATCCACCTCTGGACAAGTATGTTCCTCCAGCAAATCCAGGTTAGAAGCTCAATTTTCCCTAGCCAGACCTGCATAGAGTGATGCCAGGTATTTTTCTGAGCAGCACTGAGCAGATGCCCAGCAGGGATCTGGGCTGCAGAGAGGCACAGCCACTCCAGCAGTATGGGAACAAATGCAGCAAATCACTATTCCTAGTGAACAGAACTTCTGCCCACACTACCCCAACATCCACTGACAGCCTGGACAACCTGATCCTTTGCCTTTTGCATGTTGGTCAAAGTGTCTTATCTCCTGTCATGACAGAACCAGAATCACTAGCATCAATCATCTTAAATCCTTAGTAAAAGCGACTCCTGACCCATCAGCCAATTTACATGCCTTTGACAGCCCTGGACTGCCAAGGAAGCTCTCTGGGGTGTGGTCAGGTCTGGATAATGATCAGCATGATCAGAACCCTGACACAGAACTGAACTGTAGCCAGCACCCAGAGAAAACCCAAAATCAGCATCAAACTTGCCCATAGCATCAAACAGGAATCAGCCCCTTCATAAAAGCCCAGGAGAGCCATGTCCTCCACAGCAGCATTCAGAACACTGAAAGCTGGGGACGTGAACAGAAATTCACAGGGACTCAAGTACATTAATCACTCTGTCTCACTGACAGAGAAAACAGACAGAGAGCAAGCAGCTGAGGATGCTTGACCACATGATACCAAATTGCCCAGAGGCTGGAGGGAAGCACAAGTCAGAAGAACAAATCCTTCCACCCCAACTGCCCATGGAAAGGAAAAAATAAAGCTTCCCCAGCCCTCAATGAGATTTCCCCCAACACATCCTTGTCCTCTGAGCCAGAGCTGCCTCTGATGCACATTAAGGGGTAAGATGCAATCCTGCGGCAGAGTGATGGATGCTTGGTTACTCTCATCTACCAGAAGAAGGCTGAACAGAAACATAAAACTGCTTTGGGACTCAAAGCGAAAGGAGAAGCACTAACAGCATTCTGTAGAGCCTACAGACACTTTGAAGGCTCCTGTCATGCCAGACCAGGGCCAAGTGGATTGGACCAACTGCACTCACACACACCCCCCCATCGTGCTGCAGGCTCACAGCTACAGCACACAGACCTCGCCCAGAATCTATTACACAAATCTACAGAGGACTTACAATCTACAGGGCACAATAGAAAACAGATAAAATACTGCTCAAGGCACCTATGAATCAATCCTTAAAAGCCTCTTCAACAAATACTCCTACTAAGTGTTGCATTTTGACACACCTCCAGTTTTAGTAGAGCAGCTACTCCAGGGTTAGAGAACATTTGAAATCACAACCCACTGGAATGGTTTAACTAACTTTCAAAATAGTTTGTTCATGTCAGTGGAAACAGAACAACAATACTTTCATTACCTAGATAGTACAACATGGAACAGGTGATCCTTTCAAGATGTCTCAGGAAAGGAAGAGCTGAACACTCATCTACCTGGAACTTGCAAAAGCAAATAACATTCAGAGATTATTTAAACTTAAGTGTAAGAAGGTAAAAGAGAGGGGGGCTGAGGTAATGTGTCAGCTAATGGACTGAAACTCAGAAGGTTTCATTCAAATTCCTGACTCAGGCACAGAAAAGTCATGCAAGCCTCTCAGGAAATTCTTATGTTGATAGTAATTCTCATTCTTGAGTAGGTCCCTAAAAAAAGAGCAGCATTAACACTTCCTTCTCCTTATTCTGTACCTTAACCATAAATGTCTTCAAGAAAGGACCCATCTCTCAACATCCATTGCAAAAACGCAGCATTCTCTCATTTTATGAGGGGACTCTCAGAGCAATAGTGTAAAAGGCAGTGGGTTCCCTGACAGTGTAAGCGAGGAGGAATGAGAGTCACAAGGCTGAATCACTGAAATTTTCTTTCCCAGAAGCAACTGGGACCTGCTTGCTGAGACCTGCAGGTTACCCTCAACATGCTTAAAGCATATGTCTCTTGATTTCCCACTATTCAGCCCCAAAGCAGCCCAGTCCCTTACAAGGTGGGCTGCAGACCTGAGCCTGCACCCTGGTCCAGGAGCAGCTGGATAAGGCCCTGAAAAGCCCATGAATCCCAGAACACTCTCCATCCCCCCAGTACCTCCAGCTCTGCTCTCAGGTAGCACCTTTGGCAGGCAAAGGGACTGATATCCAGTGTGCCACGATAAAGCAAAAAGCATTACTCAGTCTGTTAAACTTCCTCCCCCCTGCCCAGGTGGGGGAATCAACCAGATCCCTAAATTAAATCACAGTACAGTCACTGCTTATTCAACACCAGCAAACAAGCTCCTGCAAGCCAAACACTCGGCATGACAGTGCTGATCCCTGGCAAGCTGGACAATAGGGAGTTTCAGCTATTAATTTTGTGAGGGTGGGCTCTGTGCAACCTTTAGAAGGTACAGCTGTGGTCAAGCAGTTTGCAAACTGTTTTATCAGCTGAAGGTAAACAGAACTGTCTGGAAAGAGCACAGTCAAGGCTGAAATTCTGGCTGCCCATATGATAAACATTCAGAGAAATGTGTCAATTAATGTTTTTTTAAATAAGAAACAAAGCACTAGAAACTACAAATCTTACCCTAAGTGTTGCAATTATGTTTCAAAAGTGTTTTAAACCCCATTTCAGTAACAGATCTCCAACTAGAAAAAGCTTCTCATAAAAGAAAAAACATTTTCCATCCTTCCCCTCTGTCTGTAATCTTGTTTAGAAAGCACTTGGGAAAAAGGGAAAGAAGTGAAATTAATTTGTTTCATATTAGGCTGCAATAAATCAGTGTCACTGCATAGCTGTCCTAGTGGCTTATGAAGTAGGAAAAATCTCTGTAAATTCACCACTTATTTACTGTAGAATAGATGGTGTAGATCGCATCTACTCTTCACAAAAATCAGAAACATTAATCTCAAAAATAAACATGAAATGGCCAGAAGTGAAGGAAAGCTGTTGGCTTTGCCTCCCAGGAGGTTGCAATGACAGTGAAATCACATTTAGTCTAACTGCAGGGTGTTCCCCACACTTCTCTATAATTTAACTTAATATGGGGAGGAGCGATAGGGAGCCAAAGACAGCAGTCACCAGTTCAGGATCAGGCAAGCTCTACTTCCTGACTCTTGAATTTTGGAGAAGCATCAATAACCTCCACAAAATGCACTCTAATTAGCAGGTTTCCACGTTAGGTAAATGCATCCAGCATCAAGGTTAGGAAAATGCATCAGGCACTCCTGGAGATGAGCACTAACTTCTAGTCAGGTCCCTTGCTGCCTCCTCCTCCTCCCTCACCCTCTATTTCACAGTTCAGCCAGTGCCCAATACCCCTAGGACAGATGTTGTGGTTAAGGAGATGTATGCACTGTAAACAAGCATGCAACCTCACCACTACTTTGAATTTCAGGAGGGTGTGAGAGTCCTCCAGCTGTGGAAATCATTCTTTAGAGACAGATGCTTTGCAGAACAAATGCAGCATAAAATATCTCTTCAGCCTTTTGGCTAAGAGCAAGTATATTATCAGTTTAATAAAACGTAACTTAGCAAAACCTCAGAGCAATATATTCAGTACAAACAGAATTAGGACATGAAGAAGCTATACTAGAAGTGTTTAACAGGTTTGCAGAAAACTGAAGGTTTTAGCCATTCAGCATGTCAGTTAAATACTTAAAAGTTCTGGTATGCAATGTTTAGAGAGGGTCTACACTGGCTTCCAGCATCAGGTATAGCCAGAAACCACAGCAAGCAAGATAAACTCCTCTGTTAGGAAACTAAATCCTGCAGGCGTAATGCCTCATGCTATTCCTGCTGGAATGGCAAGGCAGCAATCAGAGCTCAACCTCTCCAGGTGAAAGACCCCAAAAAGTTCACAGCCAGCAGCCTACAGCCATTTCCCAAAGGCACTCAGAGCTCCTCACACTTTCTGCAAGGCAGAGGTTTAAATATTTAACACCTTAACATGCAAGTTTAAGCATTTCTGGTCTGTAAAAGCAGTTCTGCTGCAGACTGAGATGTAACAAGAGTGTGTCCCAGAGTTCTGAGAGGACACACCCTCAGCCCTCGCCTGAAACACTGAACCCTCGGTGATGCACAGTCAGTGGCAGCCCTCGCAGGTGCACTGATAAACTCCAAACTTAGACGCATCAGAACCTGAAATCCCTTCTGCCCTCAGCTGTTTTCCTCTATCTACTACAGCAATCACAGGACTTTTTGCAGAGGAAAACAAAGCACAACAAGTCGTTGCAGGACGAGCTCCAGCACGGGCCTGCACCCACAGCGCCGGGCAGCACCACACGCCAGCCCGCCTCGGGACGCCCTCCTCAGCCTTCCTTACCTCTCCTCCTCTCTGCTCCCAGGGAAGGCGAATCGCTCCCTCACCCTCCCCGAGTGCTGAAGCGTCTCCCACGCCCCCAGCCCGGAGCTGGGCAGCCAGCATTCCTTCCTCCCTCGCTCCCCGCCCAGCGAGGGGAGGTCGCTTTCCCGTGGATGCGGTCATGCCGCCAAGGGATGCGCTACAGCGGCCCGAGCATCCCGTGAGCACCGGATACCCAGCGTGGATTCTTCCCAACAAACAGCTCCTGGTCCTTTATTGCTTGGCACTTGGGATCAGGAAGCAGTAAGATACAGAGCTTTTAGGAAAGCAAGCTACTTTTTCAATTAATAAAAAAACAAAAACACAAGCTGGAAACAAACAAAAACCCCACACTCTTCTGCTCTTTGCTCTTTCAAGTGAACACGTTTTGATTTGCTAGTTCTCAGCAAATCAAACAGCAACGCAGAGCTTGTATTTGGCTTTATGTTCTTATTTTATGGATGTCTTTAAAACAACCAGACACTCACAGCATACTAAAGATCCAGACCTATTTGGCCTCAGTCTGCACTGAAGGAGGATGCTGCCTGCTATTTCACCTCATAGTTCCTCAAAACTGAAAAATTTTAAATTTTTTTTTTAAATTGTCTGAATAGATTAGATTAAATTAAATTAAACAGACTTCAGAGCTGGCCCATACTGTAATATATTGCATTACCTCAGAAATTAATCCTTGTCTGCTCTGAAACAGGGACAGACATCTGCTGCTAGCCAGGAAGACACAAGCAACAGAAACATCATGTACTGTGTGTTGCTGATGCAATGCACAGGAGCAGAATCAATCACCAGAAAGGTTAAGTCAGCTTTCCAAACTATAATAATATATTTCAGAGATTTCTGTTCCTGTTAAGTCCATAATGTTTGAGCATTTCCATAGCTAAAAGGAAAATATGTCATTTACTAATAAACACAATATCTGAATTAGTAAAAAATTTTAAGAACTCAATGACTGTTCTGAAAATTATGGTCACTAAAACCACTGGGTGGCTTTTTCATTGTTTCTCTTTAAAAATTACATCTGCCAGGAAAGTGAGTCACTGCCTGGTACCATTTCTTGGGTATCACCTGAAAATTTAGCTTCCAGCTGTAAAGTTTCAAAAGAAGTATAAAACACACCCCAAAAAACAGAACAAAACACCTAACCCCAAAACCACAGCCCGCCAGCTTCCTCAGGATGGTAAGCATCATGGAAACCAAAATAGAGGGGTTTATGCTCAGAACTACAGCTGCAACTTAAAAGGAAAGAAGTTGGATTGAAAAAACACTTCTGCAGTCCATGGAGACCAGGCTGAGTGCACATCAGACAGGGTTTAGGGAAGAGCAACTTCAACTCTGCCCTGACTTGCACCAGCAAGCAGCTTCAGCATCGCATCAGCCTCTGGCTGCAGGGGGCCCAATTTGCTGCTCTGACCAAAACCAGGGACTGCATCCAGCCTGTAAGGTCTAGGGGCAAATGTGCAACAAAAATGAAGAAACTCATCTCATGAAACTTAGTGGCTCCATTTTCATCCTACATGTGAGTATATTGCACAGCATAAATTCATCCTATAAGGGTCAGCAAGGCTTTGGGGCTTGACAGGTCCTGGGGAGAGCACGCCACAGCCCAGCTCCCAAACTAGGCTGTGACTTCCTATCAGTGGTAGAGCCATTGCACAAGCAAGTTTTGCTTTTGGGGGGTGAAAAGAAAAGCCTCCTCTCCTTGTCTCTGTCATCTGTGTTGCTGGAAGAGCAAGGCAGCACCTGCAGGTGACAGATCGGCACTGATGCCTAAAAGCCACCAGCTCATGGGTCTTCAGGCCTCTGCTTACTCACTTTTCTTTTTTCAGGTAAGTGTAAAGCATCCTACAGGGCTATAAGGTATAATCATTCCCTCTGACTGAGAGGGAAAGGACATCCCTGTCCCATCACCAGGTAGCACAGGTCTACAGTGGCTCCACCACAAGGAGCTCAATTCACATGCAGTGCACATGAAATACCCCATCTTCCACATTTGCACAGGATCAGAGATAGCCAGTTTTTCCAGAGCTTTAAAGAGCACTCTGCCCTGTGAACACTCAAAATCCAGTCCTGGCGGTCCAACCTGCAATTATAGTCAAACCTAAAATAGCACCTCGGCAGTGCCAGCACCACTCATCCCCACGTCATGTCCCAAGACACACACCAGGGTGTGGCCATGGCAGGCAGTGAACACACAGTTCCCCGGGCACTCCCAGCAGACTTCCTCGACACGCCTGGTCTCACACCACTCCCCACACTCTTCCAAAATAGGAATTTTTTTGTGGTAGAGCCAGTGTACCAGTGCATTTTTCCTCTTCTTCCTGCTGTAAGAAAAGCCTTTTAGGGAAGAAGTAAGGCGCCTGAGGCGCTCAGGTGACACATCCATTCCCCCTGCATGGAACAGTGTGATGTAGGTTTATGCACAAAGAGAACTTCCAGCACTGGCAGGATTCCTCCAGCACATCATTGCGCAAGGGGACACATCTCCTCCACAGCTGCCAAGTTTCACTGGGAGGCCACTAATACCTATTTGCCCTCCAGAAGGTACTCAGTGATGGCTGTGGGAGGAGCAGCTGCTGCTTTCCAGATGACAGTGTAGCAGAAAGGGTAAATTCAGGAGGCATCTGTCACCACAAACCCTCAAGAACAGACCCTTTGGTGAAGTTCTGGGGGAGGAAGGGAGCTCATCCAGTGCACTGGCCTTTGACTACAGTGGGCTGTGCAGCCCCACTGCTCTCCTCAGTGAGTCCAGAAGAGGACAATCATCTGCTCCTGGGCACCAAGTTTTCCTGCCCACTCCAGAAGTAGTGTTTTACTCACTAATGCCAAGAGATACCATGCTAATATTGGAAGTTGCTCGAGATAACTGATGAAATCCATGGTGATGAACAAGCCCCTGAGCATGTTACATCTGTCTCAGTGATTTCTGGGATGGGTTTTAACTGCTGGCAGTTCTAGCTCCTGCCTAAAATCTCTTTGGTGGGATACAGCCAGCTCCACTGTCAATCAGCCATGGTGGTATAGGGCATGCTGGTCCACTCCAGCATCTCCATGCTAAAGAAACCTCCATGGCTAGAGGGCTGGGCCACAGGAGCCTTGGGAGGTCCCAGAGCCAAGAGAGCATCACCAGACCTTGGTGAGCCTGCAGGAGCAGCAACAGTGGCTCAGTCTCCAGCCTCTGCCTGCTCTGGTGCTGCAAATCAAGTGCTTTCAGGAACATCCCCTCTCCTTAAAATAAAAAAAGAAATTAAAAAAGAAAAAAAGGAAAAAAAGAGAGAGAGAAGGAGAAGTTCAAAATACCTAACTGAAAAACAAAACCAGGTAACTTAAATAGTCTACTTCACCAGAGAAAAAACACCATGCTCTGTGAGCCAGAGCTTTAGAGAGCAAAGCTGAATGGCCGGCCACCGCTGCATTTTGGGCTGACATCAGTGACCATTTACCATGTGCAAGATGCTCCCCTCCTCCACTTCTGTCCACATTATCTTTTAAATGTAAGGATTTTCATGAAATTATGAACAAATAGAAAGACTCTCACCTGTGCTTTTTGATGCAAATTGAATTTATGCACTTTTTGCTTTCTCCCTCAGTGCCAACCAATGGCAGTGTAAATCCCATCAACGTAAACAGCTATGGAAAGATGTGACAACCAAGGAGCAAGCATTTGACCCTAACTCCTCAGTTTATCAGTCTTTTTAAAGAAAAAACAGGTTCATCTATGCTAGATTTCCCCCCCTTTAAAAGCCTCCTAAACTGCTTTGTCAGCGAGCCTGTCATCTGGAAGAAAGCAAGACATTAGTCAGGCTCATGCTTATTTAATAAAAACCTTGCATATGCAGGAGGGACTGAAAGTTGGTCTTTATTTAAAAAGCGCCTGCAAACTTGAGTATGGTTTTGCAGTGCAAAACAGATCTGAGGACTTGCCCGATTTACCCTGTGCTCCACCAGCCCTCAGCTTAGCAATTAACCAGCTAATTATTCATGGCTTAGATCAGGGAGCCAAGCAGTCACCAAAGAAGTCCACAAGTATGCCCAGATCACCGCGCAAAGGATATTTCGTGTCTTGCTATTTCATAAGGAAATCGGGAGGCTTCAACTGATGTCAACTCCAGGAAATGAGCCACAGGCAGATGATGCCAGAAGCAGCAGGCTTTACATTTAGTACTGAGTCACCCACTTTATTAAATTCAAAAGACAAAAAAGGTGGGTGTGGAGAGGGGATAAGTGGGGGAAAAAAGTGAACAAGTTACTCTCTGGATATTATGGGCAATGGGGAGTCTAGGGTGGGATGGGGTTTTTTGTAAAGAGAGAAAGAAATTAAGAGATTACCTGGAAACCTTTTCTGCACATCCACTGGCAAAGCAGTTGCCAGATGAGATGCACTTCCCAGGGCAGAAGCCAGCACTGAAAACACTACAGGAGTCTGCAAAGCCTTGGGGATCTCTCCAGCCAGTCCTGCAGGCCTGAGCAGGGCATCACCAGGTCTGAGGTACTTTCCCATCCTTTCTGCTACATATTTGAGCCAAAGGAGCAGCCACTGCAAGCAACTTGGAGTAGGGAATATTTTTAAGCCAGTTTTGCGGCTCCACCTAACCAATCACAAAGCGCACCTTGCAACAATCACACCCCAAAGAAAACACTTTGGGTGATTACAACAGCATTGGATGAAGCCTAATGGCTGTCACTGAAGCATGGGAAGAGGAACTGCCCTGACACAGGAAAACTGCACCCCAGCAGGGCTGACATCATCCAAAGGCCATCCTGTCCCTTTCCTTCTCCTCAGCAGTCCTCCCACCCTGGCTGGCTGAGGGGTCAAATGGACATCAGCATAAGGAAGATGATGCAGTGGGCAGAGGACCCACTGTTAGCACAGCATCCCAGTTAGAACCAGCTCAACCACCCCACAGACCAGGCCACTGGAGAAAGAGTGGCACTAGGTCTGGTAGGAGGGTCTTGGAGGCACAAACATACTTTTTCATCTTTCTTTTCAGCTGTCAGATCTGTCCACCACCCAAGTTGTCCTTGACATGACTTAGGCAATCCTCTGCTCTCTTGGAGAACATGCTCTAGATGACTATCCACCTTCAGTCACTGCTCCAGAAAATAGTATTTTATGCTAGAACTGCACAATTGCAGAACAGAAGTGACTGTTCACACAATATTTCTGAACAATTTTCTGAACATTCTGATCCATTTTTGGCAACACTCAGTTTAGACACATCTACAGTTGAGAAGTATACAGCATTCATGTGGACTGCATCCTCATGCATTGTATAAACATGGAAAAGCTGCCATTTAATAGGAATGTACTTCTTTGAACTAAGGTCTTTTGACATACACTAAAGAAAGTTTTAAGAAGCACCAAAAAAACAATCGTAATGCAAATGGTTGCACAATGCAAATTACAGGAGCACAGATTTGTTTCAAAGAGGTTCACATTTTCATACAAGTCTGTCATAAGCCTTTTAACTTTCTATTGGTGATAAATACTCTGCAGCCTGAGCAGCAGCAACACCTTTGCAAAGTTTTCAGCTACTTGAGCCAGATTCCTGCCCTGAGAAGATTCACTTTCTAAATACTAAAACATACATAAATACTGCTACCAAAGCCAAACACTGCGCCTCATTTCAACTTAAAAAAAAGTCAGCTGAAAACAAGAGCTCTTTCTAATGCCAAACACCACCAGGGACTTGCTTACAGGAGCACCCTATTAAATTACTAACAAAATAAGTGTAATCTTCAAAATGAAATTACAACAGTAAAAAAAGATGTCATTTGAAAAATAGATCCGTGGACTGTAGCAAGACTGGCAATTATGCAGAACCAGAGGTCAAGGACTGCTTAATACCTTCCACCTGTATGCAAGAAGAGATTACATCTCTGCAGTCACAGCCTGCTCTGGCCACCAAATGGACATCTGTCCAACAGTTGACCACTGTGCAGACCAGTGTGCTGCACCCACTCCTGGTCAGCAGGAAGCTGTGGGAGATTGCCACTGGGTGGCTCCTCAGTCCCACACAACCCACCTACATCTGCAGGTGAGCTCCCACTATCAGAAAGGTTTCAGGTCCTGACCAGCCTGGGCAGCAGCACACAGACCCAGCACAGCCAGGGAGGATCTCCAGGAAGGGACTGGTATCTCATCAGGACATCCTGGCCAGAGGCACGTGGCTCATCACATTGTGCAAGGGGGCCTACAAATTGATCTGCGTTGAACCAGTTCAAAAATCTCATCTCAAGGGACGTTGAAGTTTTTTCTGGTATTTAGCTCATGCACTTTGTTGGCATCCTTCCAACTGCTCTTTTTATCTCAGATCCCAATAGAAAATCTCCTGTAGGATGGACCTGCTGGACAGGGTAATGCCAGGGGCTTCCACAATTACTGCACTCTTTTCAAATATGTAGAAAGGTGGGGTAGAGCTGGATTAGCACTCAGACACACTGTAAGTTGTCACCCATAGCCTCCAGGTCCCTAGAGCACAACCTTCACCACATAGCTCATTACACTGCTAATTAGGAAGCCATCTCACATTTTCCAGACCATAAAAAACAGCTACCAGTAGCAGACTGATCTCTGTGCTGTGAAGCCATTCTTCGCTTTGACAGCAGATTTTTTATATTCTCTAGTCTTTTGTTGCTGTTGAGTTTAATGCTTTATGAATTAAAGAAATCCTCATCCTAGAAGTTAACAAAACAAACCAAAACCCAAACACCTACAGATCCTACATAAAGCCAAACAAGGCATGGTATTTGATAGAAGGCATGGAGCAACTTTGGAGCTCAGGCAGAAGAGATAGATCTATAGCTGAGAGCAATGACACCACAAAGTTCAACACGGATTACACCAAAGAGGTCCAAATGCTGGGCAAGACTATCAGCTATGAGTGTTACACGTGAAAGGGAAATGCACTAAAGAAAGTGCAATGCCTTGCTGTGTGCCAAGTTGATATCAAACCAATGCAGAGCTTTAATTGCTAAAGTGAATGATTGACTGGTACTGGTTGTAAAGGCCCTTGCCTAACAGCAGGTATCAAGGACTGTACAGGGCAGAATCTTACTCCCATTTCATTACTTTCAAAACTCTTTTCAGACAGACCTTCAGAACACAGGGAGCAAAGGGACCAACTAAAACAACCCCATATAACCCAGAAAAAGTGTATATACTACTTAGAGAAAGGGGAGGAAGGGGAGGGAGGAATAAAAGTTGTCACCATTAGTGATAATCTAACTAATGTAGGCTGGGGACTGCCATTACCATCCATCCAGCACAGATACAATAACTTCCAGGAGCTTCTGAGCTGGGCAAAAGAAATGTCAGTTTTTCAAGTTTTCAGCAAGAAGTCTGACTATGCTGCCTTTGCTTGAGCATTTGGTTTATATAATACAGTGGCAGGAGCCCAGCTGGAAATCAAATCAACGAGAACATTACAAAGGGGTGGGCAAAAGAAGGGCAGGAGCAGGATTGCACAGGAATCTCCCATCCATGTCCCCAGGGAAAGCTTAGTCCCAGCCTCAGCCAAACAGTGCAGAAAGGAACAGGCTGAAGTTTAGGTCAGACATTAAGGCTGCTTATTCAAAATGATTTCAGTCTTCAGAAATCCCAGTTTCTCCTCTCTCCTTTTGGAAAAGTGAATTTTATCTAAGTGAGGATTCAGAAACTTGCTTATTAGTGGTGGCTGACAGTAGGCTTGTATGGGCCTCACTGTCTGAATTCTGAGTTTGACCAACATAGCTGTGAGAAACCTAACAGTGCTTCATGAAAACTCGAGCCTGCAGTGGCAAAAAAACAACCTGTTTCCCAGCAAAAGAATTCTACAGATTAAGACCGTTTTCTTGCACCTGTTTCAACAATCCCAACCGTCTTGGCAAAGAATAAAAACAGTATCTCACAAGCAACCCTTTCCTGCATGTAGACACCTTGTCCAAAATTGACCAATTACCACAGGATGACAGCTTGTCAGCAGCGACATAGGGGATAGATAGGGGAGGGTTTATAAAATTCTGTATCAAGGGATGTATACAATAAACTTTAACTTTGCTCACTCCTTGAAAGAGTGTGTCTCCTTTCTCTGAAACAAGGTCAATAATGACACCCATTATTACCAGGAGCACTAAGAAACATGAATGCTTTTGTAAATGTATTTCCATTTGTTCTATAATGACCTTCAGAATGTTGCTATCTCAAAAACAGTTCTTAAAAGCAAGCCCACTTTCTACCTGAATGCCTGCCCAATACCAATCGCAACAGG
Organism: Trochalopteron elliotii; assembly: GCA_024734555.1. Classification (NCBI taxonomy): domain Eukaryota; kingdom Metazoa; phylum Chordata; class Aves; order Passeriformes; family Leiothrichidae; genus Trochalopteron; species Trochalopteron elliotii. The sequence goes on along the minus strand of JANPWX010019375.1, from coordinate 140,818 downwards.
ATAACTTTATATACACCCACAACACCCTATGTACTCTCTAAAATATATTCCTCACAATCTATTCTTGGAGGCAAAACATTTTGTGCAAAATTCAGGAAAAAACAGCTTAATTGCAATATTGTTTTGGAACTTACTTCCTTTATTTCTGCGACCAGCTGGAGACAAGCACCTTGTTCTTTGCCAGGTCAAGGAAATGTTTAACTACAGGATTTATAGCAGAATATATATGTGTATGTATCACCACAGCACTGCAGCTGCTCAACAGTTATAGAAGAAGGCAAACACTGGTTTAGCCCAAGGAAAACAGGGATGGGCTGGAATATCAGCCTGCTCACTAACATCTTGCTGCAAAGGCTCCAAGGCAGGAGAGCATCCAAGCCAGTCCCTGGGACAAGACTCAGCATCCTGGAATCTCAAAACCACAGCCCTGTTCCAAACCCAAACAACACTCCACGAACCCTTCCTGGCTGATTAGCAGGAGGGAGCACAAGACTGCGACAGCAGCACAAACAAGGACCCAGAATTTATGATCTTTCAGACCCAGCTGCAGCACTGCTTCACAAAATATGAATGCCAATTACAGGGATGGGTAGCTTGAATTCAAGTTTCCACTTGGTTAGCACTGCACTGGACACTGAGAACTTTGGTGCTGGCCCAGCAGTTTCATCTGCTGAGAAGAGCTGCACCAAGATCTTCCATGAAAACAGGGACAGAGACTGTGAAAACCCATGGGACCTCCTCCAGGTCCTGACCTTCCTCAGCAGGGCAGAGTCAAAGGCAACAAGTTCAGTCTTAACTGTGTGTGAAAGTAGAGCAAGACACTCTTTGACCTTGTAGTACAGAAGAGGGAGTGGAAGAGGCAGATCAGCAACACAACTTCCCTGCTAATTTGACCAGAATCCATGGAGCAGAAGACCTGGAAAGTGGGCTTCTGCAACCAGGGCTGGGACAGCAGCACATACACCAGCAACATCACTGAGGCAAAGATCAACACAAACATCAAAAAACCCCAAATCTGATCAAAAAAGGTACTACTTTGAGGGAAGTGGTACATAGAAAAATTGGACTTCAGCTATAGTTTTCAGATGACATAATAGGCAAGGAAGAACACTGAAATGGCACATAGGTGACTGTGCAAGCTTGTTTCAGGAAAAACTCACTGCACATCACCTTCCATCTAATCCAGATAGGATACAAGCTTCTGTTATCCAGGGTCTTCAATCTGAACTTCAAACATCTTGTGTGTTCAGCTCTGGAGAGCCCCTAATTTAATCTGTAATACACTGGCAAAAAGCTACATAGATATAATGCAGAATCACGTGCCTTCCTATTTGCTTTCTAGTATAGAAATACTTTTCATATGTCGACCTTCAGAAAAGAAAAAAAAAAGAGAAAACAGAAGGGATTTTTCTAAAGCTTCCTTTCCCACCACCTCAAAGAGACAACAATTTCAGTAGCAATCCAAGAGGATGTCCCAGAACTCTGCAATCAATTCTTTCTATTTTCCCCCTAGTGAGACAGTCTTCCCATCATTTGGACACAAGGCAGAAGAAGCAGTTCTAGCACACAAAATTCCTGCAGAAGCTGAAGTAATAGGACACAGGCCAGGGGCAGGATTACCTCCAGCATCTCTTGGAGTCACAGCCCCAATCTGCAGCTGGTATGGGACACACTGACACAAACCAGCAGCATTTCTGATGTTACTCAGCCTGTCTCATCTACCAGACTATCAGATCTTCTTCTTTATGCCTTTCCTCAAGTTGGTGTTTTGCAGGTTTTCCCTTGTCTTGACCTGCCCCTGCAGTGGACAGCAACTCACTTTGCCTTGTGTAAGTGCCTGTATCTATACAATTTTTTAAAACAGCCTGGCTAGCATATTTTCAAGAAAAATGTGGTTTCCTCTAGAAAAAAAAAAAAGGGTCAGTTTTTCCACTTTAAGAATTTGAGATATGAATAAATAGCCCCTTGACTCTCAAAGTAAAAAACATGCAACTGGGTTAGACAAAGGCTAAAAGCTCATTGCTAGGCTTTGGGGAAAATAAAATCTTTCTAGTGTCCTTCTACAGACAGTTTCATGATCTGTTTACAAAAGTTTTATGAGACAATACAATATTTCACATTTTTAAGTTTTTTTACAGTCTGCTCTAGAAGAGAATTAACAGAAACAGAACAGGCCAAGGCAGAGTCTACAAAAACTGAGCAGAAGGCAGTATTTTCTCTGATTACAGAGAGACCTTTGATCACCAAGGTCACATAAACAAGGTGCACAGAGCACGCCAGTCATTAACAGCCATGGAATGGGCACTGGGCAGAGTCTCCCTGCCCTCCTCCCATCACACTCCCCTGCCCATTTACTCCCACCCCTGCCCTAAACAGCCATAAAGGCTGTGTCTCATCTGGAGGAATTGCCAGGCAGCACCGCCTGCTTCCAGATCCTGGGTCAGCTGCATCCTGCCTTTCCCCACGGAGCGGGCTGGAGCCTGCCAGCAGCATTTCCTGCCACCCTGTAAAGGACTCACTGCCCCACCAAGCATGGCCAAGGACAGTGGAAAACAAATTAACACAAGAAGTCAACACTTGAGGTTCATGAGGCAGAGAACAGATGCCCAGGGCAAGGAGACACTCAGATCTTCCCTCTGCTATCCCATGGACAACCACTCAGACTTGCCTAAGACACTTGGGTTTGAGGCCTGGCTTTTCCAAGAGGCAGTGGGGGAATGAGATCACCACACCAGACACCAGTCAGCCTCTTGCCCTCAATGTTTTTTCTGTTTTATACAAAGAGGAAGGAGTGTGCAGCTCAGGTCTGGACAGACAGGACTGAGCTGGAGGCTGTGGTGCAGTCTCCTGGCCACTGGATGACCCTGCAGCACCTGAGCTGAGACATTCTTAAAGTGGCAGCCTAAAGCATAGGCTGTGGACTAGAGTTTTCAGGTCCTTCAAGAAGCACAACTAAACTTTGATCAACATCTATGATAACTAGGTGGCTGGCAGTCAGACATGTGGCTCTATACTCTTCCAACAGTGGTCACCTTAGCACTTTTGGATTAATTAGCAGCAAACAGATTTTCTGAGGTGTTTTATAGCTGAAGGGCTTCCTGTGGCTGCCAATACCCCAGAAACCAAGACACAGATGTGTTGTGTACAGTTTTCAGCCTGATGAAAAGGATGACTATTTTTAATCCAAGCCTACGTAGGGTGGGGCTCAGTCTCCAACCAGGCCAAAAAGCCACTATAATCCACAAGACCAATGCCTGGCAATCTTTGCTTGCAGACTGATGTCTGTTCTATTTTGGGGATGGGAGGAATTCAGAATAAAAAGATATATAAATTAAAAACAAAGGAGGCTATGAAAAGTGAATAGAGGGAAGGGCCAGACTTATCCTGTGTATTTTGGTCTAAAGAACAGGGCTCTAAAAGAACACAAATCAGAATTACTCTATTTTCCATTTCCCACAGCAGTTTATAATTTATAACATGGGCTGAGGAGAGTACAGTCCCAGCATATTTTTTACAGGAGGAAAAGCTAACCCATGGTTCCTTGCACAGTGGTGAGACCCTTGGGAAGACAAGGCAGGAAAACAGTCACCAGCCATAGACACATCACCAAGATCCCATACTTCCTATCTCAGACACCAGTACAACAGCTGTTGGGACATCTCACTGTTTTGTGCATTGGGACTGCAAAAAAGGCAAAGCAGAGGATTGGAAAAGAAGGCAAGTTTTGCTTATTTAGGGCTTACGGCCAACAGGCAAGCAACCCACTAAAAGCAGAGATTTTTTTGTACTCTCAGCACCTAAACAAATCCAAGATCACATGGACTTCAGATATAACACACCACTATTTTTTATTTGTTACAGTCCCTGTCTTAACTTGGCATTCCAGTGAACTGAACACAGCCATTTACTTTGCCACAGTGGCCCCACATTCCTTGCAGTGCACAGGTCATTTGTCTATAAAAGCAGATACAGACAGCCTTTCTCACTGTCTTCAGGTGCCCTTTTACCACCCATCCATAAACTGTGAAACACTTACATAGGTGTCAGCATCTCTACTGGCCAGGGCTGGATCATTAACCCAACTACAGAAGTGTGCAATCACTTCTCTTGGCAGAATGCAGAAAGGGCAGGATGAAGAGATGGTACACTGGGATAAGTGGAGGACCAACAATGGTGAACCTCAAGCACTGCGATCACTTTGATCACAGACTTCTTTAGGAAAAGAGCCAACATCTAAACAACATTGTGAAGTTATAAGCATGGAAAAGGTTATAAGCACAGCAGCAAAACTGGATGTTGAACACCGCAACATCATTATCGACAACTTCACTCCATCCTTCCTTGTTCTTCTAGTGAGGTCACACTAAGTGACCTCATCAACTCCCTCCTCTCTCGTGTTCATCACCAAGGGCAGTATGTGATGAGGAAACAGTGAATGAGATAGTTAAACTCTATGGTCAGCTTTAAAAAGAAAAAACAAAAAAGCTTACTTAAAACATCAGTAATTAGGCCTCCTGCAGAGACACTGCATTTTATCTCCTCTTGAAGATCACAGTAATAGTCTCTCTTCCCAGCTATTCAGTGGGGACTCCCAGCAGCATCTGTGAGCTGTCACTCTTTTACAGGAACAAAAAACCTACTGAAGCGGCAGGAAAAACAGCTGTAAGCATTTCAGAGAAGGAAATGAGACAAGGAGACTGGTTAGAAGCATATGGCCCATACGGATTGACATGAGCAATCAGCAGCAATCCTAACCAGAGCTTCCCATTTCAGTCAGTGATCCTGCTCCCCACATCCTCAGATGCATGTCAAATCAAGCACTACTTTATTTCTTCCATATTAACTCCCAAATGTTAGTAGCACACAGGCCACCACAGCCCATGGGGACTGCCTGGATGTTGTAGGAGTCAATTTGCCCCCAGGAATGTGCACATTGCCCAGCAGCACAGGGTGTTGGAGAGTGCAGACCAGCCACCACAGGGGGACACAAGAAAGGGGACCTAAGGCAAGCAGCCCACCTGACAAGGATGCTGCATCTCAGGGGCAGTGGTCACCCTTATGGCTCAGTAGCTGAAAGGTACAGACAAACTAACAGAAACCAGTTGGCAAAACAAACAAAAGGGAAAGAATGACTATGGAAAGCTCCATCTCTGATGGTAGCAGCTCTCCGGGAGACATGGAAACCCCCTTTTCACTATCATGCAACTCACAAACCCAGTGCAAAACTACCTTTAAGTAGCCAAGGCATGAACCCACAAACCCAGACAGGAAACCCTAGCTGTCAGAGGAGCACATATGATAGAATTCTTCCAAACAAGCCAGACAGGACTTGCTTATCATGCTTGGCATTTTAAATCTATTACCAAAAAAAGCCAGCATATTATAGATTCCCAGGAGACCAGCAGATGCCACAGTAACTGAGTGGACTGGCTGGCCACCACACCTCAGCACCCTGCCCAGGGAGGTCCACACCCCTGATGGGAACAGAACTGCTGGGAGAGGGTAGAGCAGCCAAGCAAACAGTCCTGATGACAGGGCAGCTGCTGGTCAGCACTGATGTCAGTCGTGGTCAGCACTGATGTCAGCTGTGCCCACCACAGGGAAGAGCTCCCTCACCTTCAATGCCACCACCTCCAGATCAAACAGCATGGCACTAGAAGAGTGCAGATATGTCTTCTCCCACCCCACTCTCCAGCCATATTAGGTGGGGATTTCTGTCTTCAAGCTCCATCAATTAACCACATTTTCTTGTTCAGCTGGTACAGGTTGCTCTTTACATGGCTGGCAAGATCACACAGCAACACACCAAACACCTGAAATCTCAAACTCAGCACCTGCTGCCCTGACTGGGCTCTGCAGCCACGAACACACAAGTCCCATCTTTTGGCTATAATCAAATCATCTCTTCAATCAACAGTTAAAAGAGTGGGCCTTCATCACCCTCCCCAGGCAGCATGTCCCCAGTGTCACAGCACATCCACCCCAGGTGTGCCAGTGCCATCTGCCAGTGGGGATGGGATGGGATGGGGGCTGCAGCACAGCAAGATGAGGAAGGAAGATTTCTGACAGCCAGGATCCCCTGTCCCCACACTGATGGCACAGCATGGCAGTGCCACCCAGGTAAAACAGAGGAAATCTACACCTTCAGCCCTTCACTTTGCAAGTATTTGCACAAACCAGAAGACTTTCCACAGACCATTCTGCAGTGCTCCAAGTAGATCTCACAACACATGGAAAGGTGCTATCCAAGTCTCCATTTAAGAGAAACTTGACCTAGAAGCAGGAAGGATATCCAGTGCAGGAAACACTACCAAGGGCAGTACAGGTTTGACCCATCACCTACAGCATTGAAGAGCACAAAGTAGGCACCTGCTAAGACTGAAGCTGAACTAATGCTGCTGTGTCTAAACACCACCCACCTCACACTTACTCCCCACACAGACCACACTGGAGATACCTATTTTTAATTCAATAAATCCAAGAGACCCAGTACACCCACAGGAACACCCAAACCTCTGTGTACAGAGCAGGGGACACAACAGTAGTTCATTCACGACCAGCAGTCACATGGCTGAAAGTGATTACAGCAGCCCAGTCACTGTCAGCTGAGCTGCTGCTGCTCAGAGGACCTCCAGGATGCCCCCTGAGCATCATTTCTCCCAGTCACAGCACCCGGGGCCCAGATGTTGGACCATTTCCCAACTGCCTTCAGCTTTCACACTTCCCACCTACTTACCCACCAGCAGTAAGAGCAGCAGGTACCTCTGGGTTAGAAAAGAGCTTTAATGGTGCAAGCAGGGACAGCTGATTCTGCATAAGAGCCCAAGCAACTCTCTGGGATGGTCACAGGGGAAACAGTCCTTTCATGCCCTCCCCTACCAGCAGTGCTGCGGGCAGAGCTCTGCCAAGACATTACCCACCACAAAAACAACCACTGGTGCTTGTGCAATAATCCAATTCCCAAAGTGCCAATAGGAATGTATGTGCAAAGATGTCAACAGATACGTATCAAGGGGATTGGGGGCCAGGGATAGGTGATGTTGTGACATTTGTTACAGTAACTCAACAAACACTGGTTTAATTCAACCTTGCATCACCCTCATTACAAGAGCTGATCTCAGTTTTGCAACGAGCTTGAAAAGAAAAGATATTCAGGAATGTTTTGCTTCATGTATGCATTAAGGCTATTTGGTAAACTTTTAAAATTCAATATCCACCTTTCACACATCTGCTGGTAGGGGTTTCTGGATTCATGTTTGGCTTTTTTGATGTAATTAGCAACTCTAATTACTTCATGAGCCCAATGTCCAAAAAGGTACACAGATTACTAAATGCACACTAGTACTTAGTCCAAAAAGTGATGAGCATGCAAAGACCAGTGATTGGTTGATAAGTATTAACATATTATGTTCTGGCTATTTCCAATTTGACAAGAAAGTTAAAAATTAATAACTGCTATTGCACCAGGCAGGTTGATAGCCTGTCAGTCACATGTTTAAACAGCTGGTCTGGAGAGATGAGAATCTGCTTTTTTTATGCTGAATTACTGCTCAAATATATGAGGAGGCAGAGTAATATTCAAAGCCTGAACAAAACACCAACTTGAACCATGACTGTTTCTTTTGCTGCTTAGCGCTACTTGGTGGTACACAGATAAAAACCACATAGTAGCCCCATAAATTCCACCTGTCCAACCCTCTGCAAAGGGCACAGCAACACTGTAGCAGCTGGTTACATCTCCCTCCTTTCCTTCCTTCCATCACTCTCTTTGTGATCGAAAGCACCACCACATCCCTGCACAGGGTTAAACTGCCTCCCAACGTGGCAGGTCAAGAGCTGCCCTCGTGAACACCATTAGAGAGCAGGGACTGTGCTTTGCAGAGCTCTGATGGATCTGCACAAAACCTGTGCTGGAGTAATACGAGCAGGCTTGATGCTGCTTTGCCACCACCTCCTCTCTGCCACAGGCAATTCATGTGCAAGAAAATCAAGCTAACAGGCCTGTATCTACAGAGGGACAAATGTAACCAGAGTACTCCAATCCACATTTCTCATATCTCAGTTTTATGAAACAAAGAGATGCAAAACACTGTAACTTAAAAACACAAACAAACCCCAACCACGAACAAGAAGTATTTCATACTGATATAAAGCAGAACTTATTTGGTCCTTGGCTTGGCTGAAAATACAGCCCCTTTGGTGCTTCACCACCTATTATTTAATGATGTGTAAAATAGATTACCAAAAACATTATCTGTGTGTTTGATAAATAAATTATTAAATAAACCAAATAAATTACCACCACTTAAAATATCACCACCAAGACAACCTCAGGTGTGAAATGAGCTACTGATCACATCATCTACTTGGATAACAGTTATTATTACTTAGCCTCTGTGATGGGGACACCCTCTCTAAACTCACTGCCAATCATGTAAAAGAAAAGTATTTATCTTCTCCCAATGCACTATGTTATACTTTGTCAAAAATGCAACTGCCATACTTAAGCTCCAAATAGAGCACTGGCAGTTTTGCTACACAAAAAGTGCAGATAAAGTGGTTCACGAGGCACACAGATCTCTTACATCACCAGCAGCTGCTTAAGCACAGCTACTGAATTAACTGTCCCTAACATCCCTTCCAATCAATCACTGAGCAGCATTCTCCGTTGCTTCCATAAAGTCAGAACTGTTGTATTTCCGCTTCTCCAAAGCCATTAAGTCACTGCACTAGAAAGCCAAGTAAACACAGGAAAGAGTTACTAGAAGATCCCGCATGAGTGGATTCAGCACAAACTCATTTAACGAGGCTGCAATTCCTTCACTCACCATCTTAATCTCACAACAATTGAAACCCCGAGCAGAGAAGTCAGTAAGGGAGCCCCAGGGGAGGGGCTTCCTCTGCATTTATCCAAATACCTAATGAAGACATCAGTCCCCAGAGCCCTGTCCAGTGTAAAGCTCATCTAGCCAAAACTGGTAAATAGGTTTCTGGAGTTTGGGGCATTCTTAATTTGGGAGAGATGTTTGCGTATTTTACAGGAGGGGGAAACTTCATCAGATCAACTTTGATAAGAGAACAAAGACCCTGATTAAACACAATTCTTTACATCTAGCACTGAGTAACTCAGTTTAATAATCACATTATGATCTCTTAACCCAGACAAAGAATGACTAATTCCTCTTTCACAAGCAAAAAAATTCCTTCAAATGAGCTTGGCCACAACCAAGCAACATCCTCACATTGTTAAACCGTTGGCAAGACTAACAGGCTATGATAACAACAGCGTTTGGAAAATGTTTCATTTAACAAATTATTTTATTACCTTTTTCTCCAAGAGTTATTTAGATGCAAACAAACAGATCTGGCTGGAATTTTAAAGTCTCTGTGTGTGCACACATCTCACACCCCCAGGGCAGAATCAGCTGCAGAATATTGCATCCAGGGGACTTGCCTTGTGTCCACTAATCCCCCTGAATCACTGCTCTCCAGTCACAAACTACCAGCAGTTCCTCTTTGCACAAGATTTCTTTTCAAAACAGATTGAATTTCTATACATCATTATGCACAGCACTAGCACATGCTGATCTCGGTAACTATTCCCTCTTTATACCCAGGTTCCAGCTGTTGTCTTTAAAGTTACTCTGAGCAAGTCTCCCAGCATTAAGGAGTTTTGCTTCTCAGATTACCAAGCTCACTGAAGAAGTCACAAGTGTTACTGGCTGAACAATGGCTCCAAGTTGTCATGCAAAAGCAATTTACTTGAGATATCTATTATCTTTTATAGTCGCTTCTAGATTGACCAAAAACAGGAAGCCCAGCTCTCACATTCCACTGGAATTGTGTAACAGCAATAACAACCTCAAAGGCTGATTCAATGGCATTTGCTCAGATCTATACCAGCAGCTCTGCTGAAAAGAAATCAGTGAGTCCAAGTGATGCCCTGCTTGAAGGTATGGATGCTCTTACAGAGCAGGCACATGCAGCCTGACCCAAGGAAGCGTTAACTGGAGGTCGGTTCCCATTCACGTTTCACCACTACTTAGAAAAACTTAACACTGGAGCACAGTCATGCCTGCAGAGTTGTTACCTCTGTGAGCACTGGGACTTGATGTTATCCATTACAATACTTCCATACAGCATCAGGATGCCCCAGCAAAAGAAAGTTTGAAGCTTTAAGTCCTGAAAAATTCCCTGCTCTTCCCTTTCCCTTCCCAGGCTCCCAACAAGAAGCCATTGTTAGGGGGAGTAGGGTGACACTTCCTCTCCCAGCCCAAATTAGAGATGTATAAAAATAAACCCACACAGCTGTCCCACGACTTCACTTTATTTCACCCCGCTTCAATTAGATGAGAAGTCGTTCCCATTTCCTCACACTCTCTGCTTTGGGAATACTACTACCCTGCACAAAAGACAAAAGCGAAATACAAACCGAACCCCTTTTCAGTGCCGCTCTGCGGGAACCCACAGCGGGGAGCGGCACCTCCCCGCCCCTCGGTCGGGTTCTGCTTCCACCAACTCGCACAAAGCCCCGCGTCGCCGCAGCCGCGGCTCCATCCCAGCGCCGAGTCCGGGCAGCGGCCGCAGGCAGCGCATCCCCTGGGCCGGGCCCGGCCCGGCTCAGCCCGGGGGTGAAGTTTTCCAGGAGGATGAATCAGACAAGTGCCTTTTCATCGCCGCGGGGAGCTGGGAGCGGAGGCAGGAGCGCGCCCGGCGGACACGTCCCCCGCGTCC
>JANPWX010019375.1:85570-129721 GCA_024734555.1 Trochalopteron elliotii | reverse complement strand
GGGCCGCCCGCCCGCACATCACCGCCAGTGGGCGGCCGCCGAGCCACTCAGGGCAGGGCAGCGCCGAGTCTGCAGCCAGGGCACGCCCCGTCCTCGTCCCTGCCGTCGTCGGGCTGCTCTGCTGTGGCTTCTCCCCGGCGTTCCTTCTCCTGCTGTTCCCTGTCTTCATCGCTCTTGTCCTGCATGTATTCATCCCCATGCCCCGCGTGTATCCCCAGTTCTTCGTATATGCCTCGCTCCTGCCCGGCAAGCATCCCTCGTTCTTCCCCTGTGCGCAGCTCTCCTCCGAGCAGGCATGCTTTCTTCTCTACAGGCATCCCTCCCCTCTGTGCTCGCGTCCCTCCTCCCCTGCAAGGCTGTGTCCTGTCTGCCATGCACAGGCAGCCCTGGCTGCCTCAGCCCTGCCACGCAGACAGAGGAGCTCTGGGCTTCCCTTGCAAATTCCCTTTGTCTCCTCCCGAACAGCCCTGCGGGTTGATGCTGAGGATGTCCAGGGAAAGCTGACGCTGGTGGGCTCGCTCTTGGGCGAGGAGCTCCCCAGCGAGCAGAGCCAGGGGCAGGCTCAGGACGTGGCTCCCACCAGGAGAAAGTGGAGTGCAGGTGCCTATCCCTTGCACCCTGTTATTCTGTGCTCCTGGACAGAGAGCGTTGCCATGGCCTTTCCCCACGCAGCTTCCAGCTGTCCAATTTGGGATAGGTGACCTCATAACTGTCCTAATTTCTACATTTGCTGCACAGATACTCACACCGAAAATTGCTGGAAGGGTTCAGGAAATCAAGGGCCTTAGGGACACTTTTTACGTAACAGTGGTGGAGAACAGAAATTAATCCAAATAGGCCTTGAACAGAGAAAGAAAAAGCAAATACCTGCTGTGGGAAGAAGGGGGTGAACAGAGAGAAGGAGATGGGGCCAGAGATGTAGGTCTGAGCTTCAGACCTGGGCCAGAAAAAGGGGAAGTTGTTTCCCCAAATGGGAAACTTCACACTCTTGGCGGACACTGGCACGTCCACCAGGACCAGGAGAAAACATGGGTTTGGATATTAATGTCTTCTTCTGGTTTTAAGAGAAAATCAAATATGCATTTAGGCACAAAAAAAAACCCTTTCCAGGCCAGAAAGATGAGATATTCCCATGCCTGGAGGTTGGAACACCACAACGTAATAAATTCATATAACAACCAGGAATGCTAATGGAAGGTGCTAGGTCTCATATAATGTATAAGCACATCTCATATTTTGCTGTTTAACTATTTTCCACCAATGTCAGAACAAATAAACTTGCCAAAAGGTGACAGTTACCTAACAGACTATTAATAGATAAGGCACACACCAGCATTAGATCATTCTTTCTCTTCTCTTTCAAACTTAAATAAATGTAGGGCATATTTAACTGGAACTGCCCAGTGAAACTGATTGCAATGAGTACTTAGTTCTCTGTGTTGGCAACATTACAGGTGCACATTTCTGGATGTGAATTGCATATGAATGTTAGGAATTTTTATATGAATTATTTACAGAAAGGCTGCCAGTTCGATCATTATAACATAAGGTAAAACACATTTTGTTGTCAAAACTGCCAGGAAAATTCATTTTGCAGTGCTTTTCCAAAGCTACAAAATGACATGGTCTCATAAAGTTGTCCCACATGATGGAAGCGACATGGCTCACAGTGGGAGTTTCCTCATCACATTAGCAGGAGCAGCTTCCTGGGAAGAATCAGACTCTCTTCCCATCATCCTTTTATGCTTTTTATACAGTTGGATTTCTCATTGGATATCAGAAACTCTTATATATTCATCAGTTTATTAGGCTGACTCTTGGAGATAGGAGTGGTAATTTTAGACTGATTTAAAAGATTAGTTCAATTTTATGCTCTGTGGTGGTAGTCCTGTGTTTAGATTAGACTAATGTTTCACATTGCATTACAAACACAACAGAGCTGGGAATATTTCTGATTCTGATTCTGGATTTTAGTAAAAAAAATTTATACATTGGATTCCTTCTTGTCGTCTTCTGCTAGCAGGCCATAAATAACATGAAACAACAGGAGACGTGAAATCATCTTTGTGAATCTTGACTATTCAGAAAATGCAGATTACACATTTCCATGCCCTGCTTTTGTCTAAACCAGTAATGTGAAACAGGCAACTCTTTGTTCTCTAAATGAGGCAGTAAAGTATTAAACATATTGAACATTTACCAGTTGCCTCCCTATTAGGATTTCCCCACATCTTTTTGCACAAAGAAAGTTGAGCTATAGTAGGCACATCCATTCATTCAGCTACAACCAGTACCCTGATATAGTCATCAAGCTCAGTTTAACATTTTTATTATGTACTCAATGTAATTACCATATTCTGAATAAGATGTCAAAATGTGGAGTTTTATTTACACATAACTAGTGAATACCTTGTTTGCAAAAACACACAACTGCACATTCTTGGGTGATTATTTATGGTTAAAAATACTCTAACACAGATATTGGTTTCCCTTTCTCGGGGCTTTGTGAAAGAGTGGACAGATATTTTCAAGATCACCTGGCAGAAGGCAGTTGGATTCTTATTTCAGTGCATCCACAGGTGATGTAACTGGTGAAAGGTGAATTTTTGCCAAAGGCCACAGGGGAAAACCAGTTCCCTTAAGAAATGTCCCATGGAGATTTTAAACAGAGACTGAAGCACAGTGTGAATCTGGAACATCGATGTTGGCCAATTTCTGAAATTGTATTTGGGACATTTTTAAAGCCCTTTCAAAAAGGCTGCTATTTATAAAATTACAAAGAGCACTGTTTGCACAGAGGGACTTTCCACACAGTGCCATGAGAACAGAGGACTTAGGGCCAGACAGGAGACAGGTATTTCCAACCTGACTTACAACAGGACTAGTGTTATTTAATATGACTTTTAAATGAAGTTACAGTGAAATATTCTTGTAGAAAATATGCAGACAGAGGACTCTGACTTCACAAACTACTAGCACATAGGAACTTAGGGGGAAGAAAATAGGCCATGCCTTTTGAAGACTTGTTTAAACAGTGCTTCATTAATTCTCTTCTTCAGCAGACTACAGTGAACTTAACAGGTGTTAGAAAATGCCCTGGCTACAGAGCCACAATGGAAGGAAACTGACTGTTGGATTTTTTTTAATTTATAAGGATATGGATTTCTATAAATGCAGTTGATTGCCATAATAATCCACAGGAGGATTGGTCCTGTGTCCAGTATGACTTTGTTACTGATTCCAGTGGAAGCTAAATGGGCCCTTAAGAGACTTTGCCACTGCCAGGTTAATGTAAGTTTGACTCCATGCCTAAAGAACTGAAATGAACTTTTACTATCTTTGTTGCAATGTAAGCTTCTTATCTGGCAACTTAGCAATGCCTTCTCCTGTCCTGCTTTTCCATTGTATAAAAGTTAAATCTTTGCTCTTGGCTGGATTATTGAACAATGCTGATATCTCATGGCTGAGATAGCTGCCCTAAGATAAAGATCATCACAGACAGTAAGTGAGAGGTGGTCACAATCAGGACGAAGGAAAGAAAGCCTGACAGGGCAATTAAAAACTTCTGTCTCTGATGCACAGTATGCCAGAGAGAGAGAGGAACTATGAAACACACTGTAGGAGTTCACATGGGTTCCAAAGAGGCCTTTAAGGAGTTGGTGTGAAATTCTTCCATTAGAATTAGGGCATCTGTTCTCAGCTAGACTTTTGTTTTGTTTTCTACAAATACTTACTCACAACATTTACAGAATATAAGAACTAGGATATTAATGTCAAAAACACTTGTCATCAATCAAAGAGAACAACTGAGTGGTACTGTGAAGAGATTTAATAATCTGGAACTATTTTTTTCCATTACAAGAAAGCAGATGGGAATCTGCATAATGTTTTGAACCACAGAAAATTGAATTTACCTCCCACTAGAAACATTTACTCAAATAATTCTGGGTACTTCTTTACTTAAAAACAACTTTTGGGAGATAAGTTTATCTATCAACTTTGTCCAGTGTGGGGAATCCAAATTCAAAGTCTACAGAAGTCTCTGAGATCCCCACGTGAGTGCAGATCACCCACCAAAGTTAACAGCCTGCCAGGCTGTGGGCAGGCTGCCTTCCCTCTCACTGTCCTGGCTGCCAGCTAACACATCACCTCATGGGATTTTAAATTATGTTGTGAAGCCACCAGTGCCTCCTATTTCATCTGCTCTTGCTTTGCGAAGGACCTGCCCAGGGTCTCATGTTGGCTCTATCCTGCAGTGTATGTTTTATTTGTTTAAAATGGTATTCTTTCTTGTCAAGGAGAGTTTTTCAGGGATCGCCCATGCAGCATTACAAGTGCTCTTCAGTTTCAACTCATCAGTGGCAAGCCAGAGTTACATATATGTGATGCCTTTGTACAGCCCTCAACTACATTATTTTATGTGTTAAGCTTATAGAGGACTCACTGACCTTCAGAGCACATGGGAGAGTGGGTGACTTAAGATTTTATTTGCAGTTCATATCAACAGGGTGAACGTCCCTCCTTCACCACTGTGGACTAAAAACCAAAAAAAGGCATGACAATGAAAAACGTGGTTTTGTCTCTTCTCTTTACTTGATTTATCAACCCATCAAGACCAGATCCTGAAAAATCACTGAATCCACGTTTCCTTTCTCCTAGCTAAGGTACAAACAGCTGTTTACAAAGAAAATCATGTTTCCAGAGAACATGAGATTCAGAAGGTCAGACACAGGCAGTTTTGGCTGAAGAATCAAGCGGAGTTAACTGCAAACTGTGGAAAATACAGTCTCTGCCATGTAGCTGACAACTGGTCATTTTTTATCTCAGGTGACACTCTAATGTGCAGTTAACCTGGTTATTACCAGGACCTGATGTGCTGCATGCAGCTTCTTCTTATTAAATCCTGCCAATGTGCTCAGAGCTGGACAACATTACCCTGGAATGAAGTTGTTAGAAGAGGTTCAAAGTGGGAAAAGCCTGGTGGTTTGGCAAGATAGGCGTGGGTCAATACTTCATGCAGTTGGTGTTGCACTGGGGCAAGACTGGAGGCAGGAAGCACAACAGCTGTTTATGCAGGGAATTCTGTATGGTATAAAGAGCTGGGATGGGATGAGCAGGGACATGTACAGGGCCTCCTAGGAGGAGTCTTGAGTGCACAGTGCTGACCTTCATGAGGGTCAGGCTTGCAGCAATGGCCTTGCTTTCATTTTTCTCCCCACTCTGCCTTTCTTTGGCTTAACTCAAGTCAGAATGAGGTACAGAGAGACTGCATGGCAGCTAATGAATTATATTCTCCTGCTGCAGGCTGCAAGCTGGAGGCTATGCTTGGTAACTGAGGAAGTGTTCTTGCTGCTCAAGGACACTTTTTCTTATGTTCCTAATGCTTCCTAATTTGTTCATATTTTCACCAAAAGCACTCAAACATGCTGCCCAGGGAAGTGGTTGAGTCACTATCCCTGGAGAAATTTAAAAGTCTTGTAGATGTGGCACTGAGGGACACGGTTTAGTTGTGGGCTTGCCAGCGCTGGCTTCATAGTTAGACCTGATGATCTTAAAAGTCTTTTACAACCTAAATTATTCAGTGATTCTAACTAGTCTGGACTTTTTAATCCTTCTAGTCTGTGAAATATTTGTGACTATTTTGTTCTCATTTTCTCTGGACTTTCTTCTTGATTTTTCTTATTGTTTTGCTGCTCTCACTTTTGTCTCCTCCTTCCTTTTATTCATGCTGGCACAAAGTTCCTTCAGCTCCTACAAAACTCAGTCATCCCACAGCTTCCAAAATCTATGGTGTACGGAAGTGAAGCAGGGCTGTCTACATTCCTGCAAGTCCAGGGCTTGGGAGATGGTGTGGATGTGTGCCAGTGCTAATAAATAGGGAACTACTAGTGACTGTGTAAGGCAGGAAAATTGCAGAACAAGATAAGACTCACAGAATTCTATTACACTGATTTTGGATAAGGGTATTTACCCAGGGAAAAAAAAATATCCTTAAAAGCAATGCTCTCTCTCCAGCCATGTGTGTGTTTGTGCTGTGCTGTATGTGACAGGAGCAGGACCCTGTGTCGAGGTGTAGCTGTGACACACTGGCTCCCTCACACCCTGCCCAGCACAGAAGTTGCTTTGCAGTCTCTCAGCCCAGGCTGTGGCTGCTCCCAGCTCTGAGGCCAGGCTGCACCACACCTGCCAAACCAAACACCCTGTGTAGCTCCACTTGGGCCCAGGACACATGAAACCCAATGCAGTGGCTGGGACAAACTGAGTGGAGCAGTTTCTTTAACAGGTCCAGGAACTGCAAGGCTTTGTTTGCTTCTCCTGTGCTCTGTAAAGCAGACACCAGGCCATGTGCCCTGATCTGAGCAGATCCAAGGAAGCTGCTTGCTCTGGGTTGCATCTCCAGGTATCTGAGTGCTGCTGGGGCAGGGCTGATCCTGCTGATCAAAACCATCCTGCTGATGAAAACCAGAAGGCTCTGGTGGGTACCAGCCTCCTCAGGATATGTGGATGCATGGACTGGTGGTGGTGCATTAGCCCACATTCATATATCTGTGCTATGCATTTCCTAAACTTTATTGACAAGGACACAGCAGGAAAGAGAGAGCTGCTTGAAAATAATATGACTTTCGTGGTAATTGTGTGTGGGATGGGGGAGAAAGCAGAGGAATTCCCTGTGATAGACGAGAAGAACATAAGGAATTACAGAAGCAGGGCAAACAAAAATCAGTCTAGGGTGGTTCAGGTTCATGTCTACTGCTGTAGGACATGGCTGGTTACCCTCTCCAAGGCATTTCCAGCCTTGACTCCTGCTGTTGCCATTCCTGTTTGTTGTAGGAAAGCAAATTTTAGTGCTGGTCACACTGGGATTTATCTCCTTTCCCATCCATCTGTGCAGGATCCCAAGCAGCAGAGAGGATGCAGCCACAGTGCATGGAGCAGCTGCAATGAAGCTGTGTGTGCAATGGAGCTAACCTCATTTCCAACCCCCTAAGTGGTGGTTTTCTCCATCTCCCTGGCACAGGAGCATGGAGCAGTCCTCCAGGCAGCAGCATAGGAGTGTTGCATCCAGCTGGCAGCAATGCTTTCGCCTTCCTGACCCCACCACTGTACTCCCTGTGTTTAGCTCTTGCTGTTCTAGTTTTTGCTGATCTAGAAGTGTTTTAATTAATTTTTCTTTTGGTGTCTGACTTTAGGCAAGGTTATTAGATAGCTGGGCTACTGCAGTCTGTGACTGTCAGCTGCTGAAATCATTTCCATTGGGCTGTGGGCTGGTAACCCACCAAATACCACCTTTTGATGACTCACCAGCATCCAAAATCCTGCAAAGTTTCATTTTAAAAACAAGGAGTATTTTATTCAAAGAGAACAAGAAAATGCATTTCCATGTTGTAAAATGATTGGCCTTAATGTGTCAAGAGCTCAGCTCAATTTCCCTCTGCTCTGCATTCTGGAATCATTACCACACTTATTTCCAGTAGTGCAGAAAGTCTTTTCCATATGTCTCCACTTCAGCCAGTAGTCTGTAGCTAGTGTTTAATGTCTCCTAGGCAGGAGGAGCTGAGGACAAACCAACAGCTCTACTGTGATGACAACGACTGTAGAAAACATAAAACCTTTCTCCAAAAGCTGTCCCCATCTCTGAAAGCAAGCCCAGTCCTGCAGACAGAGCTTCAACCCCTCTGAGGAGTGTGCAGCCTTGGGACAGTCTGTAAAAGGAGCTCACTGAAAGCTTCTGTGTCCCAAAAACTCCTTTTTGGCCAGAGCAGCATTGTACCTCATCTTGGCTGAGGGGAGAAGGCTCAGCAATGAAGAAGATGCATAAAGTTAAAAATTCAATTTGACATAATTTTTTTCTGAATTCATAACAAAACATATTTTGCATGGATATTTGCTTTCGCAGCATTGAAGGGGCATTTGTGCCAAATGAGATGGGTGAGCACAAACTTCATCTCCTTCATTCACATAATTTGCATCACAGGACTTTTAACTGGACACTGTCCTGGGATTTCACATTCCAGCCCAACAACAGTCCACAGGTTTTGACCAACATGCTGTATAAAAAAAATAATTTACTGGAAAAGAACAGTAAACAGCTCATAAAAAGTGTTTCTCTGCATCAGCTGCAGACAGGAATTCCTCCCAGGAGCCCCTCTTGCTCCCTTTGTTACAGCTGATAGGGGCGTGCTGGATCAAAGGGAATTTATAGTTGCAACATGGCTTAAAAAGAGAAGAAAATAATACTCTTGTGGGGAAAAAAAAGTCTCTCTAGTGGGCTGGGACCAGGCAGAATTAGAAAACAGGCTGTGTTGTCCTCAAGCAAGGGCATTCCATGTCCTCCTGCTTCTGCAGCAGGCACTGAGAGTCTTTTTTAAGAGTGGCAGGTGAAAGCAGTGAGAGACCCTTAACTCCTCTGTGTGGAGGATACCTGAAATGACCAGGCCCTGGCCCTACTGACCTGTAGGGAAAGGACAAACTGGTTCTTAGAAGGGCACTGTGGCCCCCTGCTCTCAGCCGTGCCAGGCCAAGGATATTCCCCAAACCATCTGCCCCAGGCATTTTCTCACCTCAGTGTTTGAGGGGACCGACCTCTTTTGGGTCCCTGCCTCAGCAGCCACTCCAGCAAAAGAGCCCAAAGCTCTATTTCTTCAGAAATGCAGCTTTCTGGCAAGGGCTGTATGGTCCAAGACTTCTCCAAGGGCCACACTTGCAGGAGAGGTGGACATGTACAGCCCAGCTCCAGCCCCCAGGAGCTGCTTTGCAGGGTGGTGTCTCCCAGCCTCAGCACCTGCTGTGCTCCACATGGAGACAAAAAAAACATGGTTAAGAGCTGCCAGCAGCAAGTACCCAGAGAGAGCAGGGCACTCTTCTGATGGATAAAGTAACACATATCTGTCCCACAGAGATCTCATCTCATTTTTGAATTGGCAGTGGGAAGAGTTTTGGTTTCTTCCTGCTTTTTGTTGTTGTTCTTGTTTTAGCATTATCTGTCCTCACTTTTCATATTTTTGATGTTCCATCCAGGCCAATATCAACTGCTGTGACAGCTATGAATAAAAGGCTTTCTTCTAGAAGTAGGCCAAGCAACATTTGGCTTTAGTTTTGGTTTTGTCCCAAACACTTTTACAATTGACTTAGTTTTTGTGTTCACACATGTATCTCATAAGAAATTTGAGAATGAAGCACTGCCAAAGGCATTAACACAAAAAAACATTCTTCAGCCACTAAATATCCACTCCTGATCTGAGTGGATAAAGAAAGTGAAAAGAGTTTTTTCCAGTCATTATATGGTTATGGCCCATCAAATTGGTACTGGAAGAAAATCTGAGGTAGCTTTCTCTGTCAGGTAGCTGCTAAGTGGCTCGTATTTGCTTTATCTTTTGAAACACACCATTTTCGGTGGTGATGACATCAACACTGATGAATTTGTCAGGCCAGCTAGCCATGAAGGCAGCTTGAAAAACCTGACCTTGTTTGCAAGCGATTGTAAAGATCTGTGGATTTCATTCCTGTATTCATGCAACTACTTAAGAATTATCTTGAAAGAGCTGTTTTACAAAGAGTTGGAAATCACACATTATGAGAGGTCCTGAAGGACTGCAGCTCATCAAAAACTGCTCCAGTGTAAGTCCCTTCCCAGGGGTCAGTCCTTCAGGAAGAGGCTGCTCCAGGTGAATGATAGAAACCGTGGAGTCGGAACAAACTCAGCAAATCACCCCAAATCCTGGGGAATACAAATTCTAACCACAGATTCAAGTGCAATATTTCAAAGCACAATCACTTGACACTTCTTTTTGAATGTGAGGTTAAACACTTTAAGAAGGCTGGAGGTGTTGGAAATCCTCAAGCTGATGCAAAACAAGTTATTTATTTTCACTCCAACTACAATTTATCCTTTTCCAGTTTTGTTTTGCCAGCCAAAGTGTGATTTTCCCATCCTATAAAGGGGAAAAGAATCTATTTTCTCCACTGGGGCCAGCCTCACAGACCTGGGAGCTGGGAGATGTTCTGTGTAGCACACACTAAATAAAATATTTGTCCTGCAATTCTAACAAGCCTGTAATGGTTTTACATCCCCAGCTGGGAGGAAGGTTTTTCTGCATCCATGCAGCTTTCTGGTGCATACACAATTCCTCAGGTTTAAATGTCAGCTTGAGACCCTGGCATCTTCTTCTCATCATGATAGTAATTTCTGAGTGAGCAAAACAGAATTACTGATTCTTCCCCTACCAAGTCCCACCCTAGCTAATGCCACCCAGCTTCTTAATCCTTACAGCCTCTGGGCTGGATATTCTTCTTGGCACAGCCCAACATTTTTTGTTAAGACTTGCAATATTTTGCATGATTTTTAAAAATTTGAACTCCTCTTGAACAGTGCCACCTCCTTGATTCCACCACTGTGTGTCTACCTGCCACCTTTCACTGTTTAGTCAGAGTATTTGGATAATTTGGGATAATGATGATCATGTCCCCTGGCCATGTGCCATCTAACACAGTGGGTGCTGATCCATACAGGATTTCAGAACCATCTCAGAACTTCCATTATTATGGAGGCAGTAGTGATATCACTGAGGGGCACAGGAGGGTGATGGGCTGTGAAAGGTCATGGCAAGGCAAATTCACGTTTTCTGCAGACAAGCCCCTGGGTGACATGTATGCTGTGATCTGGGTGGCCTTTTATAACAGTTTTCCTTCTGGCCACAGATTTGCCAGGGGCTGACAGCACCTCTGTCCCAAACTGCCCTTTGCATTTTGCCCTTGGCATCACATGCAGCTCTGCTTTATCCGTGTGGCCACTGCCTCCACCCCAGGACAGATCACTCAGTTCTCATCATTCAATTCTCTTCCTCCACAGTGGGAACTGCTGTGAAACCTTGGAGAGAAAAGTTTTGATCTTTATCAGCATGAAAATAAAGACTACTTGGAGGCCACCCTTCCCCAGCTGCTCTGGGCAAGTGGAGCTGCAGCCATTGCTGGCAGTTCTGGGCATGCCAAGGGAATGCTAACACGTGGTGGGGGATTAGGATGACACAACTGTTGGAACAACAGCTGGGTAGGCTGACCCTGGGTACAGGCATCTGCCTGTGGGGTGGCCAGCAAGGAATCACCTGTTGCATGGGGTGCTGCTCCTCTCAGCCCTTTTGAACACCCACGTGTGTGCACAACTGATTTTTCATGGCTATTATTAAAAGGATAATTTATTCATGAAAGGGTGTAGTACTTGCTGCATGAAAATCATGATTCAGCTGGGGACAGTCCATACTACTGCTTGCACCTGCATCAGCCTTCTCTTCCCTTTTCCTCACACAGTGCTCAGTGTGGAAGAAAACAGGCACTGGGAGAAGTCCCATGTGGTCAGTCCACAGCCTGTTTCAACAGGATGGTTGAGACTAAAGGCTGCAATTATCTGTGGAGGACCACAAACACAGATCTACCCAAGAGGGTCCCAGCTGTCAACAGATCCACCCCAGGATCTTCTAAACTTCTTCTCTGGCCTTGACCATGGAGTCGTTGATCTGAGCTGTTCCCTGTTTCCTCCAGCAGTCTGCTGTGCATCCACAAGCTGCTGGGCAAATACTCTTTGTTTACATTTTATTGCCTGTGCTATCTCTCCCTTAGCAGCACAATAATCTGCTGTATGTGTAAATACACCAGCTCTCCTGTAAAACTGCCTGTGTTTATGGTCTTGTCAATGAGGACTCTTCCATGACATTTCTGTACCCTAAGGAGGCTTTGGCAGGAGGATCAGGGATGGCAATACTGCGTGGTGAGGGATTGAGAGGAAGAATTAGACAAGCCACTAATGTAGATGTTGAAACTTCCACACATCAATCTGCTGGCCTGTATCTTTATGCTGACACTTTTGTCTGTCCCTGATGACCTGGACAGAGGCTTTAAGAGTGTGATAACCACCTGTCCTAAGGTGAACAGTGTCAGGATTCCATCAAAGGGCAGAAAGCGAACTACAAAGCAGGGAACCTCATTGTGTCACAATGTATCTCCAAAATGCTTTGCTGAGCTCAAAATCCTCTGAATCCTGATGTCTTTCAAAGTGAGGATTCTTTCAGGAGTGAGAATTGATCTGCAGTATGGCAAGGGACACCCATGAAACCAGGCACCACTGGTGCAGCAAGGCAGCCACCCACTCACTGGGGATGAGAGCTGGAGCTGCTCCCTTGCTCACCCTCTGTGTGGAAGGATGGGCATGGGGTCCTTTCCTCTGCTGGCCACCCAGTCAGGCTGACAGAATAGGTTCTCTGACCCAGCAAATTAGTAGGGGATATAAAACTCATGATAAGAGAGGACTGTGACCCAATCTGTCCTGAAAGTACTTGCAAGGAAGGTATAAAGGGTAATTGTAGGTCGATGGCCTTGGCTCTGTTCAAGGTGAGATGTGCAAGAGGACCTGCTAAGGTCAAATTGGCTCTTTTACAAGGAAAAAAAATCCATGAAGGGAAAGTGTAAGTGTCCTTCTTTTCTCCTAGAAGAAACCTCAATGCTGGAGTTCAAAGAGACCGCAGGTTTCCTCAACTCCATCAGCCTGCTCTGCTACAGTCCAGCTTGCCCACGGGGCTCAGTGTGGCTGTCTCCACCATCACAGTGCTGAACATTCCTTTTCTCAGCTGGCATGGGAGAGAATGTGCTGAAAGCAGAGATAAAGGTTTCAGATTCAAAGAGCTCAAGGCAAATGAGAATGCCGGGGGGGGGGGGGAAAAACAAGAAACTTACTAAAGGTGCACCTACGGTGCCCTCAAGGGCACAGAGGAGGGAGCATTTTTCAGCTCAGAGGTCAAAACAAACCAGAAAGAGAGCATGTCTGGGTTAGCAAGACAGGGAGAAGAAAAATATTTAATCTTGAGCAATCAGAAACATTTCGTTCAACCTGAACATTCCTGTGCTTCTTAACTCTATATTCAACTCCCCTTATACTTAAGGTTACTTGTAATGGAAAAAATTCATTTAAAAATATTTAATTGGAAATTGAAATAGTTACAGAGGTCCTCAAATGAAACAAATGGAAAAACAGAAGATATTGAATCAAACATGTTTTTCAGCTGTAGTTGTCAAAATCTAGAGTACTTTTTGTCCTCCCCAAATACCTTTGTGCACTCATTTTGTGAACAGGAGTTGTGAGAACTGCTCATGGGCAGCAGCTCTGAGACTACCCAGGCGAAGAAAAAATCATTAAAGATTTTAAGAAGAAAGAGACAGCTCAAGCCTGTACCTGTGCCCTAGTGTGCACGTGATGAAACAGGTTCCTGACCGCCCTGAACTGATAGCATATTTGTTATGAACATATAATCACCCACTTTAAAATAGCAGTGGGTGCCAGAGTTCATTAACATTTGCATCTGGCAAGGGCTTATACCCAATAAACCCCTCTGGATTAGCTTTTAGACTATCCAGTGCTGGAGACAGTGATTAGAAAGCAGAACCTCTTTGCCATGGAGCAAGATAGGCTCAGCAGCTCAGAGGAAGAAGCTCAGGAAGAGCCAAGGATGTGCCAAGCAAGGCAACCTGGGGTTTTTGTGTTTTTTAGGGTGGTGCCAAACACACCTAAGCCTAATCTCCTTTGGAGTGTTTATGTGGGACTTGCCCTTTAGCACTTGCAAAGTGAGGGGCAGCTCAGCCCGAGGTGGTGGTGCAGCGAGGGGGCAAAGGGTGTGACACGTGGCACCTTTTCTTCCCTTCTCCCTCCCAGGATACCTCACCTGGACTTGGTAGCAGTTTTTCAGGTCCTTTGTGTGGGAGCACTTAGAACTCATTCTATAGCACTTTGCCCCCTGTTCTGAAAAAAGATATAACTTTTTCAGCAGCTAAAGCATGAAGCAAACAACTGAATTAAGAGGGATCTTTGGTTATTAAGAGTTTTGGAGAGCAGTTTTAGATTCATGACTTGATTTCATAGAGTATGGATGAGAAGAGCAAGCATGAGTGTGTACAGGGCTCCAGCACAGCAGATCCTGGTACAAACAGGCTTTTTCTCTTTCCCTTCCCAACCTGTGATAGCCAGGCATCCTAAGGATCATGGTGCCTGGTGGGGAACACTCAGGAAAGGTGTCCCACCCTGCACTGGCAGCTGTCAGAGATAACATCTACCCCCACAGCAAAGCTTCAGATGTGTTAGAAAAGCAGTGTCAGCATTAAGAAAAACTACGTGTCCCTCTGCTAGTCTCAATTTGGACTTTACCTTGGACTGTATCCACTGCAGGGCAAAGGAAGTCAAGCCTCAAAAACAACTTCATAATGGCTTTTTGTATCAGAGGAGTTTTGATCTTGATAAGATTTTAGGTTACCATAAGCTAAATGCCAGAAGTTCCTACAACCATTATCTTTCAGTTTCAACAACATTTTTCCATGGGAGGGCAAACTCCTGCACATGATAGTGAGGTGACAGAGAGGAGAAATCACTTCTCTCTCTGCCCCTTGTCTGACACAGCAATCCTGGGAGCACAACCCACAGACCAGCTCCCATGCAGAGAGCTCCCACACTCCTGTACTGCTGCTGGACACCTGGCCTTCAAAACCCAATACATGCACAAACCTGTGACACAGCCCAAGCACTGCCACCCGGTTTCCCCCAGTGCAGCCTGAGAAGCTTTTCCTGCTGTGTCCCACCTTCACTCTACAGAAGGCACCCTGTGATGACCACGGCTTCTGTTGTAAACAAAGCATCTGATCCCCAAACAACATGCATCTGCAGCTAAATAAGAGTAATAACAGCACTCTGTGCTGTTTAAGGTGGATCTTCCTGATAATGCAGGTTGGGTTTTGGACTAGACATACAGGGGAACTTCACCCTTCACAGCACCAGCACCAAAACAGATGAGCTCTTTGCAGTCTTTGCCATGTCACACTCCTGATGCTGCCAGACTGTAGGTGTAGATACCATGTTCAAGGAAATTGTAGCCTGATGCTGTTGTGTTTTTTGGATGTGGGCCGCAGTACCAAGAACTTGCACAGAGCCTACTCAGAGTATCACCAGCAGCCAGCATCAGTCCTACAGCACAACAGGGACCACCATGGCCTGGGTGTGGGAGCTGGTGAGTGCTGCCTTCTTCTCTCTAACCCTGCAAAGGCCTCCCACAGCACTACAGAGAAAGCTGGAGGTCCATTAGCACTGTTTGGTCTAATACTCTGCAGAAAGGCCATACAACTTTAGTGCTACTAATGCTGAAGATCTCACAGCAGTCATGATGCTCTCTCCTTTTTTTTCCTTTACTTTGTACTTACTGTTTCCATTTAAATAATAACCTTCCTGTTACTCAGCATATCCAGAGAAATCAAACCCATGTACCTGAGAAGCAAAGGCCTGATTCATCTGTAGGATTTTGAATGTCAATCACAGTAAATCAGTGGCATTCTCTGAAAATGAGCTGCAGAAGAGGGACTGAGCAGCAGCCTGTTTCAGCTGCCTCTGTGATTCCTTTGTTATGATTCACCTTATACAAATATCCAAATAAGCAAGTTTGCTGCCAGAAATATTCTGGTGAGAGGCAAAATGCTGAAAAAAGTCACTGAACTCTCTCTCTGAATGGAGAAATCTTTTCCTGACAGTTGGATCATCAAATGTGCCCTGGCTTGTGCCCCAAGACTCTCTGTGCCTGAGGCAGGTACCCACATCATGTACTTGGCACAGTGCACCAGTCACACCAGGAATATGCGCAGCATTTCTTTGGCACATCTCAAGGAAATGCATATTTTTCCACTGTGCTGTCTTTTTTAATCCTTACACAGAAAAGTATCATTAAATGCTGTTCCAATATTCTCTTTGGTTTTGCTGATCCTGGTATCTGGATGCAGATGATCTTCTAACCAGAACTTTGGCACTATAACAAGGGTTTCTCCCTTATCAGATACTTCCACAACCTCTTCTATTTCTTGATAGTGTCTATTTTTCTAAATAAATAGCTGATTTCCCACCTACAGTGTCTCCAGTGTATCAGCAGATCTGTTGATTTCAGTAGATCAATGAATATCTAATGTTGCTCTTGCTTATGTGGAAAAAACCCTTCAGCATGTGCCCCAGTGCCAGATTTACAGTGTGGCAGCATAATGTGGCCTCTTGACCCAGAGTGAAACCACCACAGTGGTGTCTGCAAGAATTTAGTACAGTTGCCTGGACTAGCAGCTTGCAAAATATTTGAGACGCTGAAATATGTCCCGAAGACTAAGAAGACAACTGCTTCGGACAGGCTGACAAATGAGCCTGTTACCCTCTGTCCCCGAGCAGATCTTGTGCCATTTATTAACTCCTGTCAGAAATGGCTCAGGGCTGATCCCCTGGGTATAATGTTCTAATTTCTGGAGGTTACACATATGGGTCACGCCAAAGTCCAGGGCCTGGAGCACACACAGTCTGGCTCTGCAGACCCTGCAGCCATCTACAGCCACTGCACAGGAAAGGGGGTCCATGGAGGGTGAAAAAACAGCAGAGAGTGAACCCTCCCCCAGATTCAGAGCCATAGATAGTCTCCTTTTTCTCCCACTTATAGAATTCACTGAGCCTCTCTGAGCTTGGGCTGGTTGTATGTTTGCATTAACACAGGGTTAAGTTGTTACTAAGCAGGTATTCCAGAAAAAGAAAAAAAGAATACCTCCAAGGTATTTTTAAATGTATTTAACTGTCTAAATCCTTTTGCTAGATGCAACCTCAAAACTAAACATATTCCCTCTCATTTTCTTCAGACAGTGCACACTTCAGGATACAGAAATAGCCCAGCATTCCTTTTCAATAGTTTATGAGTTGTCAATTCATGCTCATTGTGTCCTGTGTTTAGAAATCGTCTAGAGCAGCAGGATGTATGTACCAGGCCCAAGAAGTCTGTTTTATTCTGTACACGTCACTATTTAGACCAGCTGTGCTGGTGAGATTTCCTCACATTACTGCTATTGTGAGAAGAGCAAAAGACACTGAAATACTCTATTTCAAACGGCTGCTAAATGACAATGTTTGAAGTCTTGATTGCAGAGCAAAGCTTCTCTAATTCAGAATTATGGAACTTTCCCTGGAGCCACGTGGATGTTTCAGGAACTCATTCAAAGGAGGAGTTTTTGCAAAGGGAGGAGGTTCACAGGTGGATCTTTTCCCCTCAAAAGCATCTTGGGTTTTTCTGGAAAGAGACCAGTGTGTTATAAGAGTTGTCTGCTGACTACTTTTGTGCTCCTTCATAAGATATGTGGACACCAGGGAAGGGGTTTGCAGGACCCCACACATGGTCCCACCCATCAGGGGAACCCTGCAACCTTCCCTGCTGACAAATGGCACAAGAAGATAACCCACAGAAATAATGACCATGAAAGAAGCTGGAGAAGGGGCAGGGGCAGATAAACGAGCAGAGACACTGGACATCACCATCCTTTCTCCAACAGAATAGCAGTTTTCATTTATGTGTCGGCATTCCTGACTGTAAAAGAGAAATGTACAATGAAAATATTATAATAGCCATTATATACTAATGCAGAAATAATTATTCATTGGTTATGGATCTGCTGTTGAGCCAAGAAGGTCCATGCACCCCTGGCTGTGGAGTTCAGCTGTGCTGCTGGCTGTCCTAAAGAACAAATCCTGCTCTGGCTACAGCTCCCCAGCCATGAATCACACTCACTGCTGTGAAGGGCAAAGGAGTTTGTCTCTTTCAAACTCTTAAAACTAAAAAGTCATCTTCCACAGTGACTTGAAATATTCCAGGGAAGTTATTTTTTCATACATATTCTTTGCTTTTTTAAAATTTGATTAAAATGCTCAGCATTTTTCAAAATCAGAAGTGAAATTGCAAAGGATGTTAAAAATGTTAGTCTGTTTTCTCTAGATCTTCATATTTGCTCAAACACAACCATTCTCATTTTGCCAGACACCAAAATATTTCCCTAATCCTGCACTTCTCATGAATTTTGTCTGTTTAAACCACAAAAAAAACCCACCAAAAAAAAAAAACAAAAAAAACCCCAAAAAAACCAAACCAAACCAAACCAAAAAAAAAACCAACAAAAAAAAAACAACCCAAAACACCCACAATTCTTGCTCTTTGCTGTACAAATGAGGGATAAGCTGAGAGGCAGACTGTGGTCCTGTATCCTGCCTGCTCCAGGCAGCAGGCTGTAGATGACCTACCAAATTGGGAGCAGAGGGATGCAGACATATATGGAAGGGAGTCAGAAATCCCTGGGAATGCTGTCACTATATGAGCTGTGTGTCGCTATGTGAGCCCAAAAGCAGCTCTGACTGCTGTATTCAGGCACCTAAATGCAGGAAGAACAGGGCATTTCCATGCAGATATTGCCAAACATTTCCATAGGTTGTTCCCTCGGTGTGTAGATGTGGTGGTGCTGTGTGTAGCCCAGAGCAGAAAGCAGCTGTCTGGAGGAAGGATGATCCCTAGGGCATTGCCTTTCACATCCAGCTCTCTGCAGCAGCCAGTGCTGTTGCAAATAATAACCTCCAGGCAGGCAGGAACTTCTCAAGTCAGGCAGAGTTTGCCTGGAAATGCCCACGTGGTGTGATAAGAAGCATGTGACAACAATACTCAGACCAAGGATGCAGGCTCAGGGTCCAGTTGTGGAGCCATGCTCAGGGATGGAGACATCACAGCCCTCCTGGACTTGGAACCTGCTCTGGAAAACCTTTCATACTCCAAAAGCAAATAGGACCCTCATTTTCAGGTCTCTGTGAAAGGATATCAGGAGGTGAGCTTTTCTTCCTTACCAAATACATATATTTAGAAGACCTCCTCTGGGGTAGGAGCACAAGCCAAACTGTTCATGAGGCAATGCCCTGTGTCGTTCATTATGTGTTATGATTACAAGTTACTAAACTAAGCTCAATTGACTAACTAAACTAGGCTCAACTAACAGTTCCCCAGACACCTTTCCTTCCTTCATTCCATGCACAGCCTTTTCCCTTCATCCTGCCAGAGATGTTCAAGGTGGGGAGCAGGAGGCAGGTGGCCCCAGCAGTGCAGATAGCCTTCACAGGCTGGCTCACACCGTGCTGGATGCCACCTCATGTCTTTCCTTCCCACTTCTTCCTCCTCTTGCATTCTTGCAAAATCTGCAAATCAGTGTTCCCCCAGCAGAGCTAGTTTCTTTTCTGGACCCTTTTTGGGCAGGAGTAGATGGGTGCGTGCAAGAGGCAGCAATAAAGTTCAGAGAGGCTGAAGTTATGGAAAGGCAGAGCTCTAACCCAGGAGGGGCAAAGGAAAATTTCTTTTGTTGTTTTTGGATTAGCTCACCCAGAGTTTCTCTTTGTTTTTCTGCCAGGGCTGCTCTTAAATGTCTGACTGTACACTTTTCAATGCTCATTGAAAGATCATTGCTTCCCCCAGCTCAACATTTTTTCCATCCAGCTCATAAGCCCTCCAGTGCCATGCAGCTCCCCCAAAGTGCTTTGCCCCTCTGCGGTCTAGGGGCACGGCCCCGTGGATGGGAGAATGAGGGCATCTCTG
This sequence comes from Trochalopteron elliotii, assembly GCA_024734555.1. NCBI lineage: Eukaryota > Metazoa > Chordata > Aves > Passeriformes > Leiothrichidae > Trochalopteron > Trochalopteron elliotii. The sequence goes on along the minus strand of JANPWX010019375.1, from coordinate 110,282 downwards.
CAAAATGCATCCTTGCTCAGATTTGATCAGCTGCAAAGCTGTGAAAGTTCAGAGGGGAAAAGAATCAGGTGCTAATGGCCCTGAACTCAGTGATAACTTTGTCAGGACTGGGCGTGAGGGAGCTGCTTCCAGCTGGGAAATTGCCGTGGGGTCAATTGAAGGTAGAGGTGGTGTCCTTGCAGGCAGTGCTGGCACGTGGCTGTGACAGGCTCACCCGTGGGACATCAGCCCCACAGCCCACACCATGTGGGGAGTGCTGCCCTGCTCCCCACAGACACGCAGCTCTGCTGCACTGGGCCTCCTGGTTCCTGGTGCAAATCAGCCTCTCAGCAGCAGCAGCCTCACCCTCAGCATTAGCTTAGGGAAGAGGCTCTGGCCAGCAGCTTCTCCTGAAATGTGAGTTTGGGGCAAGAAGTTTTCACCCGCTCAGAAGTGTTTCCTTCCTTGGGCTTTTTCAAAGGCAAAGAGAGAGAACTTGCAGGCCTGGAGGGAATAAGAGGTCCTGCCACAGCTCTCTCTCTTAGCCTTAAATGCTGAGTGCTCTCTTCTTTGCTGTCACCCTCAGAGGTCCTTTAATTTTAATGGCTACCCAGAAAGCAGAGGCCCAAGCAGAGAGCATTGCCCGGCATGTAAATCCTGACTGAGAACAAGTGCACCATAACAGGGTTTGAAATCTTACTCTGGCAGATCACCTTGACCCCCATCTGTCTGCAAGAAGCACCAGCAGTGCGGAAAGGCAGCTGGGGAAATGGGATGCCACGGGTGGAGGGAGCTGAGCAGCCCAGTCCCCTGGGCTGGGTACCATGTCCTGTACAGCAAGGTCAGAGGTGACCCCAAACGGGGCTGATGAGAAGAATACCCCTCTCCTGGAGGCAGTTAAACTGCCTGTGTACTGTAGTACACAGGGTTGATGCCCCTTTCCTTGTCTCTGACTGCAATTCTGTTTCAAAGGTGTTTTTTTTATTTCTGAGTCTCACAGGAGTGACCTGTATTCAGTCATCAAGTGAACTGGCCTCCTTTTGTTGCTCTTAAGTGCTTTCAATCTCTGTGCCTTGCTAGGAAAAGCACTGTCTCCCGTAAGAAAGAAATACATACGGTAAATTCAGAAGCATTTTAGGCATCCCAGCAGTGCACTAAGACGTTTAAGATGCATTTGAGGAAAGCTGCCCTTTGTTGAACTGTTTCATCACGCACTGTTTAATGCAATTGCTGTCTCCTTGCCTTGAATAATGTATGTAATAGACAGTGTTAGTCGTGGTCTCTGGTGCGTGAATAACCAACAGCAGCCATGGTCAGAGGCTGGCTCTGGTGAGGAGTCATGGTGCTTCTACTCTCATCTCCTTGGAAGAGGAAATCAGCAAACACTGGCAGCTCTCATAAAATAAGGAATTAATGCACCCTGATGTGCACACAGTGAATATTGGGCAGACATACAAACATCCTCTATCAGTAGGCAATATTAGCACCCAGCTGAGGTCACATCTGCTGATGCACATCAGGAGCTGCTGCCCTGGGGAGTGGGGCACTGGGAGCACAGCAAAGGACTTGCTGCCCTGGGGAAGGCTCCTCACACTGCCAGGTATCAGAATGAGAACTGCAGGAGATGAGGTCTTTTCCCAAGTGATATTTTGTTCTAGTGGCCCCAGGAGCAAGGATCATCTAGGAAAAATGATCGGTATGGGTAGGTGAACCATGGATTGTGGAGGTAAATGTGAACTGTGCTGGTGGGCTACAAAAGGAGAATGGAGCATGAGGGACAGAGTATTAAAGCAAGGACATAGGGCTGCAGCAGAGCAGCCAAGAGAAGAAAAAGGTATTAATAAACATTTTTTCCCCACTATGTTGCAAAGCAGGGACTGAAAACAGGCAGTGGAAGATGGAGGAATTTAAAATGTTTTAATAACAACCTCTCATCAAAGGGATTTCCCCAATGAGTCTCAAACACTTTACCAATGAGTTTAATACCCCTTATGCTCAAAAAACAGATAAGACTGAGGCTCAGCTGGACAAAAACATCCAGCTATCAGCCAGAGAGCTCCTGTCCCACATGAAGTTCTGCCCCCACAGAGTTGCACTGGGGAGAGAAGTTCTCCCCGGTGCAGACTTGCATGTTGCAAAATCCTCCTTCTCAGCATACACGGCCCAAAATGTGATGGAAATGGCAAAATTCCCCAGTTACATATTCCTAATGCTCCCACAGTCTGGCTGTCACCACTCTTGGCATCATGAGCCATGACACGCTGTCACGAGGAAGGTGACAGTGCAACATGTTGAATACACAGAGATTATTCTTTCCAGCTGTTGAGACTGAGATGTACAATGCACACAGAAATGTCCTTTCTGACTTAACTGAAACATCCCCTGAGTTATGTGATCACCCTAAATATTACAGCTCAAGTAAAGGGTGAAAAGAGGAGAAAAAATGGCCTGGAATCTTTTTGGTTAAACTGTGTTGGCTCTTCACACTCTTTTCTTCACAGGCCAGGCATGCTGTCCTGCAGATGATCAGCCAGTTTTGGTTACATTTCATTTCCAAATGGAAGCAACATCTTGACCAGCACTGAGTCAAAAACCAGCAGCAGCCCTGCTACCATTGACACCATTGGCCAGTTCAGCTGGTGGGCAGCGTGCTGCATCCAGCTGATCATGTCACACAGAGCAGTAAGAGACCTGTTGTGATAATCCCATCCTCTTAATCACCAGCTGCTCCTAATTTTCTCTGTGGCCGGTTTGAAATCAGCTGCTGTTTGCACAGCCCTGCTGCTTGACAGCTGCAGAGACGACTGGTCTCACCAGTTGCTGCTGGACACAGCTGTTAGGTTCACTTGTCACCCTCAGCCCCCCTGGCCTCGGGGAGAAATGCTGTTCAGCCCCTCACGTGGCACGAGCCAGCCCCACTGGAGCCTTTGGGCACCATCTCAATGGAGATGTGCAACAACAGAAGTGATGTGTTTGTGCACACTCCAGAATCCCAAGGAAGGAACTGTATGACACAGTGCCCTCTCTTTTATTTCTGGAGTTTCCTGCCGGAGTGCAAAGCTCTTAGGCTTTCAAAGGGTCTAAACTTCCTTCAGCACTAATGTAGGGGAAAGAGAGAAGGCAACAAAGTGCCCTACTTTTTGCTTTCATTTTTATCTTGGCTTGACAACACATTGCTGCCGCTAGCACATCTCCTTTCCCGTTCTCTTTTATTACCAAATGCACTTTGACTGGTTGAATGATTCATGCAAATAATTTACCAGGCCACATAAAGCCAGCTTTTCTCTTCCTGTGTCATCCTCAAATGAACAAGTCCTTTTTAATTGATCCAATTGCTGTCAGTAACTGCTCAGTGAAAAGGCTGTGAGTACTTGAGATGGAGAGTTGTTTGTGAGCTGCTGTGTGGTTGGGCTGACCTGTCTCTGGGTAAGAGAAGGGAGCAGGCAGGTGTGGAGCAGTCTGACCCCATTTATACTGGAAGACACAGAGTAACCATCATCCCTTCTGTCTCACAACTGCCCTGATTTGTCAGACCAGCAGCCACTGTGAATATTATCGCAGGCAAAGCCCTACACCCACCAATGTTTGCACAAATGGAACAAGAAAAGGTGACACATAGTTGAACATATCATCTCAAGTGAATGTTTTGCAGTGCTAGGTCAGGTCTATTGCTCATCCACCATCAATTTATGCTGTAGGAGAGATTTCAGTCAAATGAAAATCCCAGATTCATTGTACAGTATTCACAGTCATTCTGTGAAGGCAGAACTAAGACCTTCCACGAGTTTGAACAGTCCTTACCTGTTACCAAATCATCTAGATTTTCTCGAAGTGTCACATTTTTCTAGCGATTTACCCATCTAGTGTGGCGTTTTTTATTTTTAAGATGAGTTTCAGTGTTGGCTGGGAAAAATTTAACCATGTCATCAGGTCTGGAGGCTCTTGGTATTAGAGAAGTGCAAGCAATCCTGTATTTGTCTATTGTAAAAGAAAAAAACTTTGCTTGAAGCAGTGAAGCGGCACCAGTTTACACCAGGGAAATATTTCCAGTATATATCACAACATCATCCAGCTTCTTTTATGTTTCTTTTATGGGCATGTCATAAGTCTTCGTTGCTGGAATACAGTCTACTGTAAAGTGCATTTCCCATCAAGGAGGTTGCTGTGCTCCAGGAGATAAAGAAAATACAGCTTGTGGTGGCTGCTAGATCCACCTGTATCACTGGGAACAACCAGAAACCAGCAAGGGTTCTTCTGTGAGTGACAGGCCCAGAACAAAGCGTGTCATGCTGTTGAATAAATAAAAAGGTTCATTATAAGAAGTGCTCTTTGCAACACAAACTTTCTGTCTTGGTTTAGCTTACTGTCATGAATGTGCTCCAGTTCTTCCTATTCTTACCAGATTTTTGGAATCACACAGTTTTTTACCTTGCAGAAGTCTTTGCAGACTTTTCTCCTCATTTAGAAAAAAATTTAAGGCAGAGAGAGGAGGTACAAGTTTCCATTGCCTACACTTCAGATTTTGCAACCTTCCTAATTCTGCTCTGCTGCTGTAAATGCAGACAGACATTAAGTTTTTTTTCCCAAATTCAGGTTGTATTCAAAAATTAATATAAATTCACAATTGATTTCTGAAAGTGGGAGGAAATAATCATTATTGTGCAGCAAGAAAAGTGCGATCTTTGAATTTAGAGTCACTCACAGCTTTGCCCATCACTGCATGCTCATAGTTTCCTGCACCCACAGAGATTTTCTCTGAAGAAAAATCTCCTCATTTACTCCACGAACAAGTCTGACTAGGGTTGAAATTAGACTGCTGAATTCCTGAAGTTTCATCTCTGTAACCTCAGCAATGCAAAGGAAGAAATGTTATTGTGCTGGAATTCATCCTAAAACCAAAATGAGTATCCTAAAAAATGGAGATTACTGTGAAAAGGCTATGGAAAAGGTACCATACTACCACTGCAAGTATTTTCCATGGATTTTTGTTTTAAAGTAAAATGAAATGAGATTTAAAAGTAATGGAAGGTCAGTATTAACTAATCCTGCAGATGCCACTACAGTCATCTTCTCACTAATAAGATGCAAAGCTTGAAAATACGTTGTCAAGTAGCTACATTTGCTTTTTTTTTATTATCTAAGTGGAGCCCTTTTTTTGAAAACTTATCAACCTATTGTCTAGTTTCACTTTCCCTCAAAAATATGGGCTGTTGGAAACACCCAGAACTGTCTGTAGTTCACCCTCTCTCTACATCTCCCTATCCTAGGCAGCAATGCAAAGAAGTAGTACAAAGAGACTAACAAACTACTCCATCAGCATTTCTAATTCCTGAAATTCGGGAACGTAATAGCAGAGGGCATTGAGTCATCAGCCCCATTCAGCCTGGGGCAGCTGCTCCCTGCTCATGGCCATAGGTGGGCTGAGACTGGAGCAGCTGAGCTCACCCCATCCCTGACCATTCATCACACACATGGCTGAGAACAGATTGTTAGTAAAGCAGGAAAATGACAGAGGAGCTGACAAATGGTGCTCAAGGCAGGTGATTTGTTAGGCCTGGGTAATTTTCATTGTTCTAAAATATTTTCTTGGGCAATGGGACCAAAAAAAAAAAAAAAAAAAAAAAAAAAAAAAAAAAAAAAAAGAGAAGAAAAACCAACCAGAACTCAGTGACATTTTTGACTGCTGGTGAGTTGTTCTGGTTTGAGGGCACTGGTACTTCCCAGCCACCCCCACGAGATGTGGTGGCCACTGTCTAGACTGATGCAAACCCAGACCTTGTGCTGGCACAGCTTGAAACCTCACCATCAGCCTCAGGTCCTGCTTTAAAATTCTCTTCCCCTTTTTCTGTGGAAACTCCTTAGAAAAGAAAATGGTTCCCTGCTAGGCATACAACTGACAGGCAGCTTTTCTCACACAAATAATTCATGGTAACTTGAACCTGAGATCCATGCAGGACTGGTACTTGTGCATATGAATCAAAAGTTGGCTCTACTGGCCAAGGGAGTGGAAGAGGGAAAAACAGGCAAACAAAACTCAGCACCTTCCATTCTGATGTAAATATATTCCAGGATGCTCAATGCTTGGAAGAACTTCAAGGGGGAGCCACAAAAATTGCTTGCAATCTAGGAACATACCTTCAGCATGAGAGCATGGAGCTGAGCAGTCTGTTTATCCAGGAGGAGAGAGGAGAGTGGCTCCATCATAGTCAGCTTACATAAGGGTGCATTTTTAAAAATAAGCACTTTTAAAATTGACCTGAAATGGTAACATTGAAATTAAGGTGCAAATAGCTAGTAATGAAGCTAAGTAATAATTAAGATAGAAAGAAGGTAATTTTTCCATCACATTAATAGTAACAGAAAGAGTGGCTGTTGGCCTTCTACAAAATATGCTGCAGTACAATCAGCAGTGACAGGCTGAATGCAGGAGGTGCTCAATGAGAATGTAAAGCCCATATCTGTCTTTCAACAGATGTCATCCCATATCCTGTATTTTTGCTTGGAATATAGCCATGTGTAGAACTCCCAGATGTGAGTGATGCCATCTATTTGGCTTTAAATAGCAGTAAGTCTTGAATAATTTATTACTATTAACATTAATGAGACTTTTCTTCATATGCCTAAAAGAGCAAGGAAGATCTCCTGTGCTTGTCTGAATTCTGCAGCACTGATGACAGATTTTTCTATAAAGGACTTCTAGGAAAGTCCTTCTATATAGGACTTTCTAAAAAGGACTTAGAAGCCAGGTCATCACAGGAGGGTTGGTAGTGTTACTCTACTAGAGAGAGAGAGGGTATTTATTCCAGCAACCTTTCCAAGATGGTTGTCAGCTGAATTCTTTTTCATATTCAGAGTTCCCAGGACCTGGTGACAAAAACTTGCTTGATAGTGACACAGCAAATCTGGGATGAAATTATACAAGCAGGACAAAAAAGTCCATGATCCTTTGTAAAATGATGCAGCACCTCTGTCAATGTTGCCCTGTGCTTTTGCCATACAGCCCTGAGCTGCTTCTCCACCACATATTATCTGAAAAATCTCTATTAAAACATATTCATTTCTAGTGACATTCTTTGCAGGATCTGCTCTGTCTTGACAAAGATAGAGCACGTGTCAGGAATTGGTGACCGTCTCAGATCTTGCTAATACGATTCTTCTTTATTGAAACCAACTTCTTAAAACTAGGTTTTCTGAAGCAGCAGGTGGGATGATGGTGCTCCAAAGGATACAAGACAGCACTCTGCTGTCTGGTTGGCCTTGGAGACAGTTCAGGGTTCACAGTGGCATTTGTGGGACCAGGAGAAGGTAGCCAGGGTATATGGTCCCACTTTAGCCCAGCACACACAGAAGCTTGTGGAGCATCAGGGCTGGGATGTGGCACAGGGAGCTCTTGAGGGCTTATTCCTCATCACCACACAGGGAAATCCACAGCAACACTGTCAGGTCAGTGCCAGGCTCAGCCATGATCCCCTGGATCCTCTAGCTGAAGGTGCTCTGGATATGGCTCAGGGTATGTTCAGCTGTGTCCCACAGCCATGGCCATCCCTGAGAGACATCACCTTGAGCTCCAGGCTCAGCAACACCCTCCTGTCACTGCTCTTCCTCCACAGCTACAGCTTTTCCTCTAGGACTTGCCTTTGCTGATGTGGCAGTTCAGGCTCCAAACTCCAAGTGCCAGTCCAAAGGCATTGGCTTTTCTGCCAGCCAGCTGTTTTCCAATGATCCCTGAGACACCTTCCCAGATCACGGAGGAACCAGTCCTGAAAAAATGCAGACATATTTTAACATTCTCAGTCTGGGTATGTACAATGTCCTGGGCGCAAAGAGTCTATTAGTGTCATGCTTTACCCAGACTTAAATTAACCAAATTGTAACAGTTATCACAGAACCAATTGGACACAGTGTCTCCACCGTGAAAAAAATGGTTCAGATATAAAACCTGTGGTTTAGTTTTAAAATATGAAAAAAAGTTCTGAGTTTGGAGTTTGTTGCCACATGAAAAGGCTGTTTTCTGCTCTTTTTAAAAAGGTTTTTAAAAAAGAGAGTCTAAGATGCAAATAACATTTCCTGATATGGAAAGCAGAAAACACTCCTAACACATTTTCCAAGGTCAGCTCAGAAAAGGAAGCTGCTTCCAGACTTTAGCTACAAAAATTAGCAAGCCAAAAGCTAGAATTCTCTTCTATAGTTAGTCTGTTCATAAAAAAGACTGAGCACCTTGGTCTTTTCTTCACTTCAGAAGCATCCTGTCTTACATCATTGGGATATTCTGGGTATTCAGTACTCCCAGAACTTGAGTAAATATCCCAATACAGATTCAGGAGTCTACATTTGTATCTGCTATGTAAAAAACCCCAAAGTCTCTCATTTCAAGCAGCAAGACAGCAGAATAGTAATCTATAGTTTCCGTGTCTTCACTTAAGTCTAAACCTATTCTCTCTCCTCTTTGTTTACTGTGCAAACTGCTTCCCCACAAAATGAAATTATCTCCCCAACCCAAATATCACTTTATTTAAAGCAGTGGGCAAGGAGTGTACTCTGGGAGGTGGTGAGCACACAGCAGTGCTCACTGACCTCCCCACAGGCTCCTGAACAAACAGAAACCAAAGTGCTGATGATGGCAAAGCAGCGGTGAAAGGGCTCAGTAGCAAGCTGTGTGTGTTCAAGATCAGCAGCCAAGCAAAGCACCATCATGAGTTTTAACTTGCATTTGCTGGGGGCTACACACAGTTACTTGCTGTAACCCCACAGGTCTGCAGTGTCTCAAGAAGCTTCCAGATGTGTCCAAGTATTTTCATCTGGATAAATAAGGGGCATATGCCCAGAAAAACTTCAGCTTCCCTAACAGGAGTCCAGCTCAGTCAGGATGGGTCAAACCCACTGGTTATTTGCCCTTGGTGCTTAGAGCAGCTCTAGGGACAGGCTCCAAACACGATCAGCTGCTCTTCCATCATCCTTGTCAGCAGACACCCAGCAGCTGCTCTGGAGGAAGAAGGGACAGGTATCTATCTGTGGCTGGGCCTGGAGTGTCATACATCACGTCAGAGCAATATCTGTCTGTTTTCTGTGTAACAGTGCCAGGCAAAAGCAACAGTCTTTTGCCAGGCAAAAGCTCTCGGACTCTCTGTGGGTCTTCCACTCAGAGCAAGGTAGAGACACTAAGAGGCAGTACAGCATATCAGGCAAGGATGAATTAAAAATAACAACAAAAAAATACAGAAGTGTGACTTCTTTGTGTCTTTTTGTTCTGTGACCGTCCTGAAATAGCATGTGTGATTCACAAGCAAGCCTAAAGCCACAGCCACTGCCACCTCCCTCCAACCTGCTCACAGCAGTCACAAGACCCCACTGCCCTGTTCAGCTGCCCTGACTCCAAGTTTAAACAATCCTGGGCTGTACTTGCTGTAATGAGTATGATCAAGACTAAGCACATGGGACATAAATAATCCAAATGCAAGTTGTACTCCCAGCCTAATCCAGTTACAGCTCTAATTTGCACATTTCCTCTTTGAAAGCAGTTCTTTCATCTTCTACATAGAGATGAACCTCTCCCAGATGCCATTTGCAAGCCAGGAGAGGTGCTTTGCATTGGAGCCAAGGCGACACCGAGACCTGCAGGAGCATTTCTGACCCACCCACCGTGCTCTCCATGTGAGATGCAGGACAGACCCCTTCAGTCAGCTCTTTCCATCAGCAGCTCCTGAGCCCCCCTAGCTTTGCCGGGGGCTCTGGGTCCAGATGAGAGGAGAACTCCAGAGCTCAACAACAGTCCTTAGCTGAGCTCCCCTCTTGGTTCCTTATTGCAGGCAGCAGTGGCAAAAAGAAGGAGGAGCTACAAAGTGCTGATTGTTACCTGTGGCTCTCAGTTATAAAATCTGCTCCTCATTTGCATCCCCACACACCTCTTTATAAAGGAGAACAGGCTAGTATTGACTTTCTTTTTCTAGTTACTCCCTCAATTCTCTGCTCCTTTCCAGGCTGCTGATGTTACGTGTTATGCTCCTGTAGAAACTGGTGTCATCCTAGCAAGCACAGGCACCCAGTCATGCTGTTGGAGTTGGGATAGCCCAGCTGGGCTGACTACCTTCCCTGCTGAGAAAGCTGACCTGGAATGGAGACTGGACAGAGCTAGAGAATAAAGCAGATATTTATTGAGAGGCCTTTAGGGGGTACCCCTTGGGCAAGACAAGAGCTGACCAGGGCTACACTCAAGGTGGAATCAAAATGGTCATAAAATGGATGACCCGTCATAAGGTCTCACACTTTTACAAGATTTGTTCCATTTGCATATTGGGGTTTAATTGTCCAATTACAGCTTCAGGTTGTGAGGTCTTATCCTTCTTGTTTTCTCTCTTCAGTCCACCATTGCTTGTGCTTTTGGGCCTGAAAGTTGTACTTGTTGTCCTTGGTCTCCAGCAGAAAAAGGATCTGTTTTGTCTCCCTACTCTGTGAAGAGATCTTACCAGCCCTTAATGTGAGGCTCAGAACTACACCCCTAGGCAGCACAGAATCTGAAAAACATGAAAGCTGAAACTTAATGCATCACAGACACTTGCCCCTCAGCTTCTGCCTTTGCTTGCAGATCTTTGGCTGCAGTTGTCAAACAGTAAAGTATCACAGAGGCTGTTAAGAGACTTTGTAGGTGAGGAGTGTAGTCAATGACAGAGGGACAGCACAACACACAGCCTATTTTTATGAAAATAGTTATTGTTTACCATTCCAGCATTTCCTGCAATTTTGGGATGTTATGGCTCAGAGGTTTCATTAACAGCCCTTTGATGAGACTATTCCCTAAGAAATCTCATATGCATAAAACCAAAAAAAATCATGAGGAATACCTGCTGGAGGCCTGGCTTGGCCTTGGAAACATCTAAACCTAGTTCCAGAGCAGAGCTGTGTTTGTACAATCTTAACAAGTTAAACTGCTCTGGGAGCCCAGGTGCCAGCTGAGCTCTGTCCTTGCAGCTCCTGCCCATCCAGCAGGCCCTACCTCCTCACCAGAGAAGCTGTGGCTGCCCCATCCCTGGAAATATCCAAGGCCAAGCTGGATGGAGCTTTGAGCAACCTGGTCTAGTGGAAATTGTCCCCACCCATGGAAGGGGCACTGCAGCTAGAGGAGCTTTAAGGTCTCTTCCAACATAACCTATTTCATGATTCTATCTTTCCTGATGGTAGAATTGGAAAATACTGTTACACACAGAAAAAATATTTTTACCAACTAAGGAAAAGCTTGTATTTTCCTTGTGCAGATAAGTGGAAGAATTTCATATTCACAAGTGGAAAAAAAAAAAAGCAAAACAAAAACATGGAAGTGACAGTTTTGTTCAAGAATAGTAAGCCTGGCTTGGCCAGAAAGTTCAGCAACAAAATTTGAATCTCAAGCTCGTATGATGTTTAGCAAGTCTATTGCTTAGAATAATCACTTTTGCTTCCTTTTTGAAAACAAATCCCAGCCAAGACTGGGGGAAAAGATTTTTTAAGGAAGTAACAGGATAATTCAGTCATGGCCTCCCAACAAAACATGGTTCTTTGTTTTTTCAATAGAAGCAAATAATGTTCTGCATCAATGTTTGGATTTATTCCAATTGTTCACTGTTTAGCCAAGATAGTGACAAATCCACTAAGAATTATTATTTATTTGGAAGTTGGTAGTGTATATTATAAACCAGTTTCAACTGTCCTTGAGCCAGCATAACATACAACCTCTGTGATTTTTTTATTTATTATCCTGAATTCCTCAAACCTATTCAGTTCCAGCAATTTGCTTCCAAGGCCTGACCCAGTGTACCTTTCTCCACCAGATGAATATTGCTGGATGGCAGATGCAGGTCTTGGAGGAGCAGGGGGTCAGAAAGCTTCAGGCATTAGTGGTGGTAGGTCTGTTGCTATGAAACACTTCGATTTCCCTGAGGAAGATATTCATAGCAACTCACTTCTGATCATTAAAGTCCCTCAAAATATTATTTCAGATGATTCTGGAGGATGCTGGCATAAATCTCTGATTAGAAGTAATTGCCACAGGAAATTTACCCTTTCCTGTTTGGCTTCTGCAGCACATGTCAGTTAACATTTATTCTGCAGTTTGCAGCAGCAGAAAAATTATAAGTGGATGTAAACACATACATTTGATAGAGACACACATGGCACAGCCAAAATTTTCAAGATGCTGTGCATAGATGGAGCTGCTTCCTTAGAGGAGCTCCTGGTCTAGAATTTAAGCAGTGGTCTTTATTTGGTCTTGCCCAGAAGCCCCTGTCTGATCCCAAGTAATTTGGTTTAATGGGAAACCATCCTTAATAAGCTTGCTTGGAACATGGACTTCAGCAAGAACACACTGACTGGAGCACTGCACTGAGCCTGCTCTATTCTGTGTTGATCACAAAACAGAGTAGAAAGCCCAAATTTCTCTGTCCCCTGAAACCTCAAACACATCCATCCACATGTTGGGAAAACAAAACTTCACATGGTACAGTCCACACAGAGATAACAGCAGAGTTAGGAGGGTTACAGTTTGTCTCCCACAGGAATTTGGCATTTCAGCCTTTCCAGTCTTCCTGTTTAAAGAGTTACTGGCTTTAAACAAAGTTTGCACACTAATGATGCAATTAATTCTGTGCCTCTCCACTCACACAGAGTTTCCTTATTGTTCCTGCACATTAAGTTCTTCCAAGGCTGTCTGTGCTCTGACTGCAGCCTGCGGGCTCTGCAGCTCCACCTGAACAACACCACCTTCCTGTGGCAAGGGACCCTGCCCTGTCTAACATTTCCCATGCCATAAGCTGTGCCTCCATGGACCCCAAATGCCTTTGGCAAGCCAGGAGAAATGCTGCAGAGACCTGCAGCTCGTGCATTATTTTCTGCCCTGGATGCTACAGGGGCAATGAAAAACCTCCCAGCAGACCTGGCTGCTACCCAACTGCCTCCCATGGGTTAGATGAAACAAATAAACTCAAGCCACTGCTATAACAAGGTATCTGAAGGCAAACAGGGCTGCCAAGCAATTAGTGTCCAAACAATGCCTAATTAGTGCTTTGGGTGCATCATATTACAGAACAAAGCAGAAGATGTCTGTCTGGGTGTTATTTTTGGAGCGTGTGATTCTGATCTGATTTGGGCTGGTGCAAGGCAGGAGGAGCAGAGCTGCTGGATGATCATTCCCAGGACACATCTGGGGAGAGACCTTCTCTTGCTCTCACAGCACTGGTGACAGTTCTGGCTCGGGGTGGCAGATTGTGCTGGCAAGTGAGGCAAGAGAAGAGCTCTCATGTCTGCAAGAAGTGCAATACCGAGAGCTGCAGGTTTTATTCTGAATTAGCTGTAGTAGATAAGATATAGATATCTTATCTATAGATACCTGTATCTGTAGATAGGGCAGTTTCATGCAGCCTGTTAGAGATACATTGTAGAATTTAAGACTTTGATACACAGTAAATTATATATGTATAATGTAAAACATGTTGGTTTGGGGGATAGTCACAAGAAATGAAGCTTCTAATTGGCAACATAAGACATTTCTTAGATAAAATCAGGCATTCGAAGCTGACCAAATGTTACCATTAAATTCTAGATCCAAAAATAGACAGATTTTGAATGGGGACTGAAATCCTGCTCAGTAACTGTTGGTATATCCCAGCAAACCACACTTCTGTGTCAAAAGGAAAACACAGGCATGCATTGGTTGGCTTTGGCAGAGAGGAAACAAATCTGCTTTCCCAAATCTGCTGACGTGTTTATCAGGATAACATGAATGAATGCATTGCATTTGCCAATATAGCACACAGTGGCAGCTGAAGATAGAAAAATTATTTGAAAAGAAATTGCAAATTATTTGGCTGCACACAAGGGGCTTTATTTGCCCTGCCTGCACAGTGGATTGCGTTCCTGACCAAGATGAGACTGAGCAGCAAAGCTGACTGCTGACTATGACTCTGGGAGAAGAGTGGTAGGGGAAATCTGGGGAGAAACAGGTCACTACTCTAGTACTGCAGCACACAGTGGACCCCTCCCGCTGTCTCCAATGCCCTGGACCTCTGCAGAAGCAGAGAAGTCTCTGCCCTTAATGGGTATTTCTGTTTTAAAAGCCTGAAAAATATTTTCAATCCATTTGCTTTAATTCTTCTGTGGAGTTTTCACTTTGCACTGCCTGGCTGGAGCAGAGAACATGCAACAAAAAGGACAGGAGTTAATGATGAAAAATACCCTTTGCTTTCAGCTTTTTGTGTTTGCTGGAAAAGAACAGATTTTCTTGGCAAATATCAAGAGGATATTTGTGACTGAGCTTGTTCTAATGAACATGATCTGTGCTGTGCCTCTAAGGCCTGTTGCACTTTCAGATGATTTCACCACTTTACAATTCAGCTCTTATGATAACATTTAACACACACTTGTTAGATCGTTCAGTGCTAAGGCAGCATAAAGTCCAGCAAAGGGCAGCACTGGGCACAATCAGTTTCGAGGTGGAGTCCATCTTACAGAGAAAACTCAAGTGAACAACACAAAGGCTGAGGTGTTGTAACATTTTAGAGCAGGGAGAAGTATTCATTGACAGTACTATTGTGATTTAAGCTAATTGAGCAAAATAACACATGAAACTGTATTTTAGTGCTCTTGCCTTTTGTGGGTTTTACTTTGTCAGTTGTTTTAAAAAGCAACCCACAATTTCTGGGAATGCTGAGTTTAAAAAAAGGAGGGGAGAGGAAGAGGGGAAGGGGGAGAAAAAACTTATCAGGCATTTCTGTAGCTTAGTAAAGATGATTAATCTGACTCAGCAAGACTGAACCAAAGAGCTTTCATAGACCAGTTGATATTCAGAAACATCTTTGTTCAAATATGGTTTAAAATGACATGAAAATTAGATCTATTCTTGAAACCCTGACACATACAGAGTTCTTGTCTGTACATCTGGGCTTATGGTCAGATCTATTTTAATGTCTTAAAAAAAAATACAAGTGCTAGTAGAAAAACAGACAGTCAACACAGCTTTTGCAGGGTTTAAAGGAATGCAGAGCAAAAACCAGTCTGAAATTAAAGTCTCCAGCCCAAAATATGTTCTGCAGGTGTCCTTTTACCTGCTCATCTGTGTAATTGCATAGTCCTTGTCAGATCTGCTGCTGGCAGGATGAAGGATGGACTCCCCTCAGGTGTCACTTCAACTGCTGTGAGACACAGGAACTGAACTCCTCATACATCAGCATCAGGTACCAAGTGACCCTGAGGAGCAGCAGGCACAAGGACAGGTGGCTGTGGTGCTGTAAATGTGATGTGTCACTCACTTTCTACCTTAAGTGGTGCCCCCCAATCCTTCTCCTGCTCCAGGGGAGTCCTCACTGCAGTGTGGCAGTGCAGCAGCTTGG
Organism: Trochalopteron elliotii; assembly: GCA_024734555.1. Lineage (NCBI taxonomy): Eukaryota > Metazoa > Chordata > Aves > Passeriformes > Leiothrichidae > Trochalopteron > Trochalopteron elliotii. The sequence goes on along the minus strand of JANPWX010019375.1, from coordinate 94,950 downwards.
CTCAACTGCAGTCACCACTCAGCAGTGCATTTTTGGGCCTGGATTGTGGAAAAGGCAATACTTCATGGCTGTGGGCATAAACATCAGTCATTTTGGGGCTTCTCAAGATGTTCATCCAAGTTTGGGCAGGATGAAATTCATTACTGCTGCAAAATGATGCAGCACCTCTGAACAGGGCCTCCCTCAGCCCATCTGACCCTGGCAAGCAGGTCACATTAACTCCCATAATTTGTTGACTGTTCTTTGAAAACCTTTTAAAGATTTTCTTTCACTTTGCCCAGAGTTACAGCTTACAATTCCCAGTAGTTATTGGGCAGGAGAGGACAGATGGATGCAGACAATATCAGCTCTTGGAATAGAGACCTGTTATGATGGCACCTGCAGAGACTGATAGGATGTGGAAAGGAGCCCATAAATTGTTGAATGATTCTGGGACTTGATTTAATGTATACAAAAGAAACTGAAAAAAGACTCAATATCCTCTATCTTGCCAGAACATGTCTTTGCAATAAATAGGCCCTATAGAAATGTTTACTTCCTTTATTTCCAGCAGTGAGAGCTTCTTGATGAAACACATCATTTTCATGAAAACATTTCTGGTTCTCCTCAAGAGCAAGGGGAGAGTTCATCTGAACAGCTGAAAATGCCTGTGATCAAAATGGAATGAAATTCAGAATTCCCATTTCTGGTTCAAACTGTATTCTGTAAGGATTTTATTCATAGCTAATGGGTGCTATCCAGAGAACCAAATGAGGACATTCAAGGAAAAGCAGTGTTTTTTTGTCAGTTTATTGTGAGCTATCAAGTGGTGTAGTCTGGGATGAAATGACCTCTCACAGCCCTTCCACCACCTGTCTCTCATGGAAATCTCTTCAGGAATTGTAAATAACTTCTTTAGCAGCTCCAGGCTCTTTCTTGGCTCTACCTTCCTCCAGATTTCCGTGGAAAAATTGGAAATTTCCAGTGTGTGTGACTAAGCAGAGCAGGACACCCACAGCTGAGATAACAGAGGATCTGCCCCCAGCCCTGAGGTGGCCAAAATCCTCAGTAGCCCAGATGAGCAGGAAATTATCCAGCTATAAATCAGCAACCAGGCAAAGACACCTGGTGAGAGGGAGCTAGTGCTGACCTGGAAACTTATGCAAGGGTTTTCCACACATGGATCCAGGATGGAGTTGGGCTCTGATGGCTCCAGCACAGTAAACCCCTCTGTGGCAGCAATCATGCTGGTGGAGCATGGTCTGACAAGTCCAGGTGGGCAGAAGCCATGGGCCTTTATGCTGTGAGCTTGATTCTGCCTTTGTCAGGACACTGCAAGGACTGTGCTGCAGCAGGGACTGCCCCCTGCCCAGGAATGAGGAGCTGCTGCACAGGAGCTAAAGAGGGGAAGGTCCTCACAGCACACACCAGGATGGATCAAGAGCAAAGGAGGAGGTGGGGACCTCATCAAAAGAGGAGAATTGTGGCCAGCAGCTGAGGCCTGTGTGCACACCACAGCCTGTGAAGAGCTCACTTCTAACACAGACCATAGCAGGAGAGCTCAGAAAGAGGAAAAACTCTGTCTTGGCTCTTCCTGGGCTTTGTGCAGCTTCCTGATGAAATCCTGCCCTATCCCACCAGTGTATCAGTTAGACCTCAATTCATGACATTTTGAGGACTTTTTCCTGGCTGGCCCCAGTAAGGGAGCAGCTCAGCAAGGAATCAGCTTGTAATTTCAAATGAATATAAAAATGCACTTTTCTAAATACCATACCACCTAGCCTATTTTCAAGCAAAGGCAACCTTACATAGGAATATGTGATTGGGGGCTCTAATTAGAAGACAGAACCTTGCATTAAAGCTAGGTGGAAACTGCTGCTCCATTTTCATTCTGTTTGTGGCTGCATTCTGTTATCATCCTATTTTCAACCTTCTGCTATAAGTGTCTATTTTAATTAAGACTGCTGACGCTGATCTAAATACCAGAACATCTTGCATGCAGCACACAGAAGTCCCTTTTCCCTTCAGAAGTGCTGTAGTGTTCATTTGCATCATGGATCCATGACCAAGCACACTTAACAGGATGGATCAAAGTGCTTCTAAATGCAATGTTAGATCCATTGCAAAATTCAGGGCATCTCCAGAATCAGCCCGGGTGTAGCTGTACCTGGGCCTCTTGGTATGTTTCTAGATTGCTGTAGAAAGAGAACCCAAAATGCTCGATTTTTTTTCTCCCATTGGGGTTGCTTGGCAGGGTTTGCAGGCACAAACTGCAGCAAGCAGGATCATCCAAACATCTGGGCAGGGCTGGGCATCCCCTGCCTGAGGAGACCCTGGGTACAAGGATCTCTTTGGTGCCTGCTAACACTCAGATGCACCCTCCAGTATTTCATGGCCTTGGTGGGATGCCAAGTGCCTCTATCTCACCAGTTCCTTTCTGCTGCTGGGATTTCCTAGCCTGGGAGGAGGTGATCAAGGAGCACAGATACAAAACAGAAGCAAGCTTTGTGGCTTGAGCAAAAAACCTCTGCAGCTCCAACAGGATTTTGTCTCTTTTTCCCTTCCTCTTGCAGTCTCTCCACCTTCCTTAGCCTTTGTCAGCTGTTTGATACCAAGATCCAAGCAGGGCACATTCCCAGTCTTCCTTCCCCTTTTCATCACTATCAGCAAAAGAAACAAATGTATGTTTTTTTCCCGTGGTGTAGGGCTGGTGAACTCTTAGAAGCCTGTTTTCTTCTCTGAGAACTGAGATCCCTGAGGAATCTGCCTCCCTTGCATCTTTCTTGTGTTGAGGTGGAATTAGTCACATTTTTTTCAAATGACAGCAGTTTCCCAGAAAAAAATGAGTGAGTTCTGGACAATTTATAGGCTTATGCAAAAAAACCCAGTAAGTCAGTTTCTAGCTGGTTGGACTGTGCTCTCTTTTCATCACACACAAGCAACTTCCATCACCACTAATATGCAAATAAAAATTTTTGGCCTCAGTCTTTCCTACAGGGAGAAAATCCTCAGCAATGCCACGTATCCTACAGCCAAGGCTGGTTGCATATCAGGCCATATTTTCTTCCCAGCCTCAGTCCATGCAGGCTAAGAAGCCCACAGGATCCCACATATCCATAGACCAGACCTCTAAAGACGTTTCAGCTCAGTCCTGCCTCAGGTGAGGTTTTTCATAAGTTATTTTTCATATCACAGAAGTGTTGTAACTACAAAACTGCTGTGATGGAAACTGAGCCTCAGCTGGTGAGAGCTGTTTAGTCTGTTGTTAATATACAGCAGGCAGCTCACAGACACTGAAAATGCAGCTTAGATCCCTGTCCTTACCCAGGCATTTTCTGCATACCAAAATTAACTGTGGTCAACAAAGAAACCCTGGATTGGTCAGCAGTGAAATCCTTTAAGCAAATGCACAGATGAATCATTGTGCCAGGTCTAGGGAAGGGGGGAAATCTGCATTTAGGATGCATGCTCTCTGCAGGCCCAGAGGACTTGTGAAATCCATGAGCTCCTGCAGATTCCTCCTTGGCAAGGCTGACTTAGGGAGGTGCAAAAGGGGTGGTATTAAATACTGCTGCCTGGACTGGTGACACTATGTGGTTCTGCTCCCAGCAGAGTTGTGCTCCATGGTGTGATCCTGAAAGGAACAGGGATTTGCATGAAGGCCTGAAAAATTCAAATTAGGGCTGTCCATCGATAGCAATAGCCTGCCTCATGTCTCATGGGTAAGGAAACTTATTCATTTGAGAATAAGGTGTCAGCACTGGGAATTTGTGGGTTTGAAAAAGGGCTTTTAATAGGGCTTGGAGAACTGTCATAAAAGAGGCCACTGAAAATGCTCAGCAAAATGCAGGCTGAGAAGGGTCTTCTAACAGCAGACCCTCCTAGGGGACACAGGGCAGTGGGGAGGGGAAAGTCATTTCAGCAGAGGGTAATGCTGCCTCAGGGACAGGCAGAGATGGCCACAAACTCCTTTGGGCTGGAAAACTGAAGCTAAAAAGGGTTTTGAGTGCAGTGGATGCTGGATGCTCCCCAGCAGAAGTGGGGGGAGAAGCTGTCTGCCCCTGGCCCTGTGCCTGGGATGGGTATCTGGAGAGTGACAATGCCATTTGATGATTTGATGGCATAAGGTGGGGAACCTGTACCCTGACACCTTCCTCCTGGAGCCCAGCAAGAGGAGGGTTAATAGTTTCAGCCTGGTGTCTTCTCCAGTCATGACCTATGGAAAGGGCAAATCTCATGTTGCTCAGACCTCTGTGCCTCTGCAGCAAGCTGAGGATATTTCTGCAGTGCAACAAAGTGCTGCTGAAATGGGGGATGTAGAGACAAAAGTCTCCAAGTGCTGGCATTGGCACTGCCAAGAATTTCATCTGAGATTCTTGGTTTTTTGGCATCTGACATCCAAGCTTTTAAGTTACTCTTAGGTCACAGTCTTTATGGCACAGCCACAGCATTACAAATTGACTTTTTTATACAGGAAAGTTGAGATTTTTCACCTCCTGACCTGCCTCCAAGAACTGGGGTTTTAACTGTACCATTAAACACTTTGGGACTTCCAGTGTAATCATAAGATCTGGCAGTAGACCTGACACAACCAGGAAGGAACTGCTTTAGAACATGGCTTAATACTAAGTCCTAAACTTCAGGTCCTGAAGATTCTCCAAATGTGGTTTTTCTGTTCCTCTTGCCTCCACGTGTTAGCATTTTATGTTATGTTGTCTATAAAAGTGTCCAGAGTTGATCCTGATGAGCAGTGGGAATAACCCATCAGCAAACAAAACTTGCAATGGGAAAAAAAAGAAATGTCTTGCATGTGGAAGGTCAAGGCCCATTAGCTGAGCTCTGGAAGAGGATATCCCTCCTCCAGGGTACAAAGATTCTGAATCTAGTGCAGAGCACTGGTTCCTGACCAAGATAATGCAGTTTTGCAGCAGGGCTTTATGGCCCTGAAAATGGGGCAACCTGCCCATGGCAACACCTGAGTTGGAGGGACTGGGATTGCCCAGTGCTTTGGGGAAGTGCTGTTTGCTGGTCTGGTCCTATGGGAAATGGTGGTAAATTCTTTGGGTTTGCAGCCCTTTCCTACATCCCCTTCTCACCCAGCACTGTGCTGAGGTGGGCCTCTGGCTTGTTTAGAAATTGTATGAGATGCCTGGAAATTAGATACCTGATAAAGTACCATTTGACATGCCACAGCCTGTTTGCCCTCTCCAGACTGCTTTGCTGTCTGGGAGCCCAGTTTAGGCCACCTCTCACATTTCAGTCTGGGGGTTTTCTGGTGTCTTCTCAGCCTCTTGTGGCTCTTTTCTACTGGGTTGCTACCTGGAAAAGGCTCTCCTTGTAGCACAGCCTATCCCAGTTCCAGAGAGAACAAACTGCAGTGCCTGAGATGCTGTTTGGGTCTCAAGTTTCTGTTTAATACATGCCTGTGGTTTGTGGCTGTCTGAATGCCTCCAAGGACCCCTAAAAACAAACAACTCCTGCTGCTGACAGCAGGCTCCACTGACACTTCCCCCTGCACCTTCGAGTCTGGGCCATGAGATCCTGCCCTGCCTGACTCTGCTTTGGAGCCAACCCGGCAAACATCAGCACCAGGAACCCCCTTCAGTGTGGGGCAGAATGCCAGCCCCTGGGAGGGATTCCTTGGATGGAGCTGGCTGCTCCAAACCACACCTGTTATTTTTGAGGCCCCTCCTGCCATACTGCTCCTCCAAGGGCACCATTTTGGGACCCTGCCCTGTGCTAGTCTGGCAATACAAGTGCCCCAAAATTCTGGGGAGTAACCTGATGCACTTCTACTGGTCATATGACGCTGAAATCATCCAAGATTGACAAACAGAGAAATTTGGAGGGAACACTGGCCTTCTCTCCCATCTGTGAAGCTCATTAAAGGTGGCTTTTAGCATCAAACCAGACATCCCATGAAAAGCTAAGAAAATACCAAATGTCATCTTAGCTGGGGAAGCAGACCCTTGGGCACATCCTCTTGCAGCCAACCACCCTAGGAGTCCTCTCTCCCACCAATACGTGGGCTGCAAGACTGGCTTCAGCAGAAAATGTTCCCTGGAAACTTGTTGCATGAAACCAGTAGAATTGTGCCTTTCCATTTCCTACTCCAAATGGCTATTCTGGGTTAAAAAGCAACTGGAATGTTAGGAATTGTTAGGAGAGGAACAGAAAACAAAGCAGAGCCTCCCTATAAATCTGTCTCAAATATCGTGTCTGTTTCAGCCCTGCTGCCCCAGGCAGAATTAGCAGAGCTACAAAGGTGAGGAGAGGGCTGGATCAGCTTCCAGGCAGAGGACAAGGAGATACACAGAGGCTCTTCTAGAGCAGAGGTGAGCAAGGGAGAACACAGCACATGTCTATAAATTGCCAGGGGCTTAAAGCAAAGAGCATTCACTGATAATACTGCATTTTGGAGGCAGAGAGAGCCAGAAATGAACCTTGGTCCCCAGCTGGTGGGTGACATGGGGGTTGCCCTTGGAGGCTGATGGCTGTGTCATGTGGGATTTGTGTTGGCTGAGCCCTGCCTGAGGGCACTGCTGAGCAGAGACTCTCTAACAGGGACAGACTGGCAGGGGCACTGTTTTCTAGTCAGGGCTGCCTTTTGCCTCAGTCCCTCCCATTGCCCTGATGGAAGACCCAGGACAGAGAGCTAAGCTCAGCCTCTTGCTGCAGAGGAGATGTCCTCCCCAGGGTGCAGGAGAGCTGTCCTGCAAGGCTTGGTGACCTACTAGAAACTACTCTGGTAAGCAGGCAGGAGAGAGGGGCAAGGCCCGGGGTGGTGGCTGAAGGGAACAAGACAGGGAAAAAGCAACTGAAGGGGACAGAAACAGGAATAAAAACCAAAGGGCTGTTAAACACAGTGAGACCTTATCTAGCCAAAAAGAAAGAGCAAAAATCAATGCTTGTCAAGAGATTTGCACAACTGCACTTCTGTAGTGAAGGGACACGATTTGCAAAGAAAATAACAGCTGGCCCCACAGGGCCTGTGAACTGCATGGTGGTTTTGTGCATTTTCCCAGCCAGCATTTCCAGTTGTAAGGAGTGAAACACCCCAATGTGTTGTTTGGGAGCCGTTTCCTGAAGGCATGTCCTGGTGCCCTCTTCAGCACAGGCAGTAAGTAAGGATATGTCAAGCTAAAATTGAATAAACAAGCAAACAAATAAATAAATAAAAATTATGGCCTAGTCTTCACCTGCCAAGTGCTAGAATGTGGGCACTTAGAGTTGTTCCAGGTTGCTGTGGGGTTGGCTTAGGGATGTCTGAGTTGCTTGCGTGTGTGTTTCAAAAGGCTTTTCCCATTTCACAGTTAATTCACAACAATGTGAGCTCAGATTGACAGCTTTCCTGATGAGTGTGCCTGCCTTTATACAGAATCAGATCGGTGGAAGGTTTTCCTCTTCTACATTATTTCAAAGCAATTAATGTGTTTGTCAATCATACACAGAATGTCAGCAAGACATTGGAAAAATAAATCATTTAATATTATGAAAAAAATATTTCCTTTTCTGGAATAAATTAATGTGATTCTTGCATCACTGGTTATATAAATATTCTTACAATATATTAAGTTATGCTTGTAATCAATTTGCAACACTGTAATCATAAATCAAGTTTTGAAGAATGATTAAAAAAGAGTTTATTTTTATAGGACAACTGTTTTAATGAGGGTTTGGACAACAACAATAACATTGGAGACAATTCAGGAATACTATTCCTGGTTGCAAGAGAGGAGCAGTTGCCACATTTGGTGGAGTGAGCCCTTTAAATCACCAGACATCAGCTCAAGAGGTGGAGGAATAAGGAAGGTACAACTGTTCCCAAATGTCATATATAAATCTACTGAATTTTATGATCTTTGATCACCTCAAAGAACCATTTACATAAAAATTTTACAGACACCCATCTTTTATATGCACAGGACTTGTATGCACAGGTGAGTACAGGCATTCATACATATGGAATAGTATTTTTCCAGTTGTTTTTATAGGCTTCAGACTTGGCATAGTTTTACTGAATTGGCTCCTGTGGGGTTTTACAACAAAATATCTTTACAAAATGTGTTCGTAAAAGATCTTCAAGTATTTCCTTAAAAAAAATTTTGTGTCATCTCATGTTACAATTAGCATTTAGAGGAGGCATGTTAAAATTCACCACTATTTGTCCTTCAACCAGAGCACTTTCCAAGGTTCAGTGAAGTCAAAAAAGAGACTGTTGGTGACTTGTCAGGGGGCTGTGGTTCAGAGACACACTTTTCAGTAGCAAGTGGATACCCAGAGACACTGATTCCCAGTACTGTGACAGCCATGAAGCAAATTGTTCATGTTCTTCAGTGTAAAATGTCTCTTCTTTTTCATTCATAGCTTTCCCTTTTTCAAGTTCAAATGTTTAGGCATTGCCTCCACTCACTAACACATTAAAAATAAAACTTTGAAATGTTTTCCTTTGAAAACAACTTTTTGAGTTATGTTTAAGACTCAAGAGATGGGAAGGGATGTATGTGTTCACCATTAAAGTAATTCTTAGGGCTTTGTTCCAAGTGTTGCTAATATTAGACTGGCTTGGTATGGAAGGTGGAAATCCAGTGGGCAGATGGGCCTCTGTGAGAGGTGGTTATTATTTTTTGCACTGATGAAAATCCATTCAATTAGCAGGTCATGTGTGCTGTGAAAGCTTTAAAAAGCCCCACCAAAGTGGTGAGCAGGATGGCACATTTAGTGGCTTTGTCCTGGAGGCATAAATAGGAGAGCCCTAAATTGATCACGCATGTGCATGGAGTGTGGTTACTCCTGAAAATAGACTGGCATGACTCAGGTATTGAGTGTGGCTGGGCATTAAGAGAGTAATAAGCAGTTGCTGGGAGGCATAATTCTACAGTACCTTCCACTTAATAAACCAAGGGGTTTGAACATGGGAGCACACCTGAGTTAGTGGGTAGGAAGTGATGGTGGCTGTCCCACAGAAATAAACAGCCTGGAGCCTGCAGCACCTTGTGTAAGGAGGACAGACAGTCCCCCAGATGTGCTTCATGCTTTAGGACTTGGACCAGGCAACGTATCTGCCCACACAAGAAAGAGTCAACGAGCAAAAGAAAAAGAAAAAAAAAAACAAAAACCTGAGCAAAGCTATAATGTCAAGGGGTTTTTTTATCCTTCCTGGAATTTTCATGACCAGGGATTGAGACACGTACTTGCTAACAGCCAAATGCTGAGACTACAGCAGGATTGCTTGGTGGAAACATCCCAGCTGCAGATACAAAAGTCCATGGAAGGGACCAGGCTTCTAACAGATTCAGTGAGGGATCAGTTTCCCAACAAGAAAATATGGAAGGAAAAAAAGGGAAGGAAAAACAGGGAAGGAAAAAAAGGGAAGGAAAAACAGGGAAGGAAAAAAAGGG
>JANPWX010019375.1:64590-79348 GCA_024734555.1 Trochalopteron elliotii | reverse complement strand
TCCCCGGCCCGAGCTCCGCCTCTCGGTGCCCGCTCCACACCGGAAAGCCCGGCCCGGGGAGGTCGGGTACCCTGGAGAAGGTACCGGGTGGGGCCGCTGCTGGGGGCTTGAGCAAGTCAGCCCAAGGTGGCCGGAAGGTCCAGAAGTTGCTCTGGAGCAGAGGGGAAGCGCTCGGCCCGTCCTCTGCACCTCCATCAAACCAGCTTTGCGCAAGGGGAAATGCTACATTTGAGTGCGAAGGTGACCAGCGACCTGGATGCGACCGGACAGGTCTGGGGGTGACACTGTCATCAGCCCTGGGACCAGACAACATGGCCAGCGTGGGGGAACAGAGCTGGTGTCATCCGCGGGGACCTTGCTTGTGTCCTGCACACCTTCGGGATGCTTCCGTGGCCGTGGATTTGTTCGGTTTTTGAGGGGTTTTGGAAGAAGGGTGTGTCTTGGGGGCTTGTTTGATTTTATGGCGTTTTTCTAAGAGAGTTGGTTTGGGTTTTGCCTTTGTTGAACCGATGTTTCGAAAGCTGTTTGGCTGCAGAACCCGCGCTGGCCCCGGGCGGGGGGAGCCCCGGAGAGCGGCGCTGGCTGGAGCCGACACTGGGTGGCAGGAGGCTCCCGCAAAAGGCTTCTGTCCGGGTCGCTCGGCCCTTCCCAGCCTATCACCTCCAGCACAGGCTGCGCTCTGCCCCCCCCGGGCTTATCCAGTACCCCTTTGTGCCCGCCTGGCCACCCCTGCCCGTGCCCTGGCCCCCTAGGTGCACACTTAGCCCCCCCACCCCATTCACTGCGGCCCCACAGCCATCCGCACAGCCAGGGCTGGGTGTGCAGCCGTGCTCATGGGCTACAAGACTGCCCGGGGGATGCAGGTGTGTTCCCAGGAGTGCATGCATATTCCACGGTCACTCGACAATGCTCAGGCCTGGCTTAGCGGGTGAGCAGAGGGAGCATATCCCTCCTGTTGTTTGAATAAACTGGGGGATGTCTGTCAGAGGGGGATTAACAGCTCCAAGAACTCAGAGCACAGGGACCTTGCCTCTGAGAATGTCCCTGAACTGCAGCCTCCCACCAACCTCCGGCTGTTGTGTGAGAGTCCTGCTCTTCCTGCTTCTCCACTGTGGATGCACAGTACTTGACCCAAGCACGAAGCACCTGGAGGGACCAGAAGGGATTTTTGTTGAGGTGTAAAATGCAGCCCAAGGGTGGGAAGGGAGCAGCTTGGGCTCTTGTGATGTGAGCCTACAAGGAGCTGCCTACACATCCATATCCTGAAATTTAATTTTTTTAAAGGAAATTCAGTGGGTGAGAACTGCCCATGGCTGTATTGCCCAACAGTTACCCAGTGTCAGCAGCAAATCTCATGTTCCCTTTTGCAGAGAGGACACTTGCAGTCACCTTTGACCCCTACTCCCTGGGAACAGCCAGTCTCTGATACTTCCACAAAATCTGATTTTTTTTTTTTAATTTTTTTTTTTTTTTTTTTTTTTTCTTTAACTGACTCTGTGTTTTCTAGGAAGGAGAACCAAGAACCAAGCATCCTGTGACCTGTGACCAGCCACTCTGGGATGTTTGACAATACACCACACTTTGCTTTAGGGCTCCCAGTAACAGAAGATGGGTGCTGTGGTCATGCAGCAGGTGGCACGGGTTGAAGCCACCTCTGCTGCTACACATCTCTGTGGTCGGCAGGTTGCATCTGCACCACTGCCTTCCCATAGGATTGTGGACATCCTGTGCTGGTGCCTGGAGGAACGTTTGTCAACAGGATACAAACATGATTTATGCTCTTGCCAGATCAAGAGGAACAAATAAATGTGCAATGTGACAAATAAATAGGAAAGGACTCGGCGCTGCACTGCCGGGATAGCCTGAAGTAGTAAAGCACATAAGAAGTCCCTCAGGGCAGAGGGCAGAGTGGAGTGCCCAGGCCCTGCCTGAAAGCCTGAGATGATGGGGAAGGGTGACATTCTGTTAGTAAACCACTAATGACCACCTCTTTGGCATTTCCTGAAAACTACGGTAGGTTGGCTGGTCCCTGGAGGAGCTGTGATGTCAGCAACCAGAAATCCCGTGGAACCAGCCAGACTGGCAAATGCATGAAAGTCAGCTAATCTGCTGTTTTATCACTCCTCCACCCCCAAATCCCCATCCACTTCAGGCATCAGGAGGGAAGCTAATTGACTTGATCTTCCTTTTTGTGTTCAAACACCTTGGCTGACTTGGTGATTTTCTCTCATTTTTGTTTCATACAAACAGATTGGCTTCAAAGGCACAGGTGTTATGTGATACCTATCTACCAAATAACTGGGGAAAGGCCTTGCTTCACCAGGTGCTCGCTGCCTCTGAGAAGTCTGGTCACAGTTCTGCTGCCTCTCCCCACTAGCTGGGGTGAGAGTTACTGCTGGGAAAGGACATCAGTTGTTGCTCACCTTCCCTCTTTTTCTTTGGCCCCCAAAGCAGGGGAAAGTGGAGACTTTTGGGCAGCAAGGGCCAATGTGGAGTGGCTTTCCAGGGAATGGGACCTTAGCAGGGACATGGCACCATTCCTCAGAGTGGCTTTTGAAGTGAGAAGGGCAGGTGTCCATGGAAATGGCTTTCTGGATGGGGGCTGACCCAAAGAGTGAGGCTCCCATCTTCACCTTACCTGACCCAGTAAATTTGACTTTGATCCTCATCTTCCTCCTCCCTGCAGATTGCTGGATGGGCATGCTGCCAGATGTATTTTTCCTTACCACGTTGGAAACACTGTATAAACTTGGAGGCAGGTGGGAGGTGCTGAGCTCATGCCTTGGCAGCAACTGGGACAACCCACCTCCTCATCCCTGCCATCTTACTGGCGTGAGAAAATAGGAGCAGGTTGAATGAAGCTCCTCACAAAAGGGCTCCTATTCTTAGACACCCAGGGAGTTTTAGAGATGTGTGCAGGGAAGGAAGCTGTAGCCCTCCCCACAGGCTTGTGCCAGGGGCATGCAGAGCCAAGGACCAGCTGGGTGTCACCTCTGTCCCTGGCAGGGAGATGTGCATCCAGGTCTGCACCAGACACCCATGGAGGCAGCTCTCAAAAACCAGTCCAGGGCAAAAGGTCACCTATATTGGACTCCAGAGAAACCACATGGGGTCTTTCTGTGCTGTGGCCTGCTCTTCAGGTCCCTCCCGGGGGGAAAATTCCAGGCTGGGGGAGTAACTGGGACAAAACCAAAAGGCTGAGGAAGTTGTGCTGTAGAACCATCAGGGTGTTTGTCATGGTAATGTAGAGAAGGGTCTGCAGGCCATGCACATGAATATTTGCATATGTATGTGACAGCATTGTTGTTTCATTTTGATGTTGAACCACAGCAATGAAATCCAGCTGGAATAAATTGCTCCAAAATTCAGGTACTTGCATGCTGCAGTAGTTTCAGTATGGGCAGGTTGAGGGAGGCAAGTTGCTAGACGTGAGAGCAAAAGCATGTGAGTTAAATGGGATCCACTTAGACAGGCACCTCTGGAGCACAGCAAAGCACCTACAGAAACCACCTGCAGAAACCCCTGTGCAGAGTGCTGAGGAAATCCAGGGGAAGCACTGCTGCTGCAGGTGATGTTCTGCACAGACCCTACTGCAGCGTGACAGCACAGAATGGTAAGGGTTGTGCAGAGCCATGGTGAGAACAGGGAGATGGGTGGGAAGCAGGATGCACTGCCAGTCCCTCACCTGTTCACCAAAACATGCTGTGCCAGATGGGGAGACACTAGGAGAGGCTTTAACCTATCCCAGCTATAATTAGCCAGGAGGTGAATGCAATCATACAAACAAGGCTGCAGGAGCTCCATGTAACCTGGATGTGACAGGGTCGTGGTGACACTGCCTGTGCCAGGAACAGAAGGGGTGGGAGGGATATGGGCACAGGAGCCACTGGCACTTGGCCTGAGGGAGCCCAACACTCTGGCAAATGCAAATCCACAGTTCCTGCAGTACAATGTCATGGTGTGCATCTCTGCCAGGGGCCATCCACTGCTGCTGGCTGTGCCCCTGCTCCCTCTACAGCCATACATCAGACTAAAGCAGGTTCCCGCTGTCTTTGCCCACCAGGTCAGGGAGAAGTGGAAGGAAAGCACTTACATCTCAAAACATAGCCATGCTGTTGTCCATCCCTGTGGTAGTATGACTTGCCAACAGCAGGAGGTTCAAAATCTGTTCATTGGGTTGGGACAAACCAGCCAGCAGCCAGTAATAAATCCCTCTGAGCAGCCATAAATCACCAAACTACATCACTGGAAGACATGCCAGAGAAGGCATGTAGGATAATAAACTGGTCAGGTGGGATCTACATAATCCATAGGGGCATAAGGCCAAGTATCTGGTGGCTGGACCTGTTTCTCAGGGCTTGGTGCAGCCTCTGAGCAGCTCATGGGCTCTGGGAATCAGCTGAAGCACAAGCCTCTGCGGACTGGCATGATGTTGGGCCAATCTGAGTGTGTTACTTGCCCTTCTGACCTTTCACTTGCAGATTGGTGACCCATCTTGCTTCAGGAGCTGGCAGAGGAGGAAGAGCACTTTGCAGGGTTTTCTGTCCTTGGTGGCTGGATGTGGGGCAGTGGGGACATTTGGGGATGCTGGCTCACCCTGCCAGCATCCTTGTCAGATGCACAGGTGCAGGCAGCATGGGCACACAGCAGTAACAGAGCTCAGTACCACTTGCACCTTGTTTCACTCACAGGACCCTCCAGCCCAGGCTAGTACCTCCTGGCACTGCAACATCTTTCCTCTTATATAGCCTGTTTGTGAAAAATTACTTCACTTGTCTGCTTGTTTACTTTTGTTATACATGCCTACACGGCCTAGCCAAACAGTTCATGTTTTTGGCTTGTGCAAGCCCTTTCAGAGGGCTGGCTTATTCCGCTTATGTATGAGTTGATGTTTAACCAAGTCAAGCATTATTTTGTTACAATCTTTCTGCATTGGCACTGTTGCCCTTGAGCCTTTCTTATCCTCCTGATGTTTTTGAAGTCTGTCAGCATCCTCCTTAACTTTCCCTCCCACGAGCACGAGGCATTTTATGGTGACGCTAATGTTTCGTGTCCATCCTGTTTGGCTTGCACAAACTTCCAGATCACGTCTGGTCATCTGTCCATGTTGCAATATGGGTTGAAAGTGGAAAGTTCTATTAGAGAACACTCCTGAGCATTCTCTACTTTTCACTTATGATCCATAAATTGTCGCTGAAGCTGTAGAAACACTAAATTTTGCTTTTCTTTCAGTGCAAAGAGGAGAGGACAGGTGGAGGAGAGAGAAAATGGGAAGAGAAGACATGCTCTGTTGTTCTGCACAGGAGCAATCAGACCAGCATAGTGTAAAACTACAGCATGTCAAATTTGCTCTCTCTGAATTGCAGAAAGAACAACTCTTTTTGCAAGAATACACAGCTTTGCTGCAGTTTTTTCCTCCCTGGGGTTACAAAATCTGCTCCTGGGCCCCCAGGCAACAGTCTCTGCTGCAAAGGTAAAGCCTTACTCTGGTGGGATGCTCTCACAGCAGGAGAGCTTTCAGAGGGCTGTAACCTTCCAAAGGAAGGGTGAGCCCACCTCTTCACAGCTTGGTCATGCATTTTATCCTGCCTCCTACAAATATAACTTTGGTCCATAAAATCGGTGTGTGAAATAAGGTTAGTCACAGGACTTCCTGGCAGCAGCTCATAAACAAGCTTTCCTCACTTCCCTCTTATGAAAGGTCATTTCTCCCCTGCTGCACTGACTTCTTTGTTTCCCTCTTCTATTTATCCCCTGACCCCCATCAGTATCTCAGTCAGTCTAGTAAACGTTTTGCCCCGTGGTACCTCGTCAAACACAGCAGGAAGATCAGGTTCTGGAGTGCACTCTTGACACATCTCCTGGGGATGGATCCTTTTGCACTTTTTGGTAGGTTATTTTGCTACCGTTCCTCATTCACACATTGAGCAAGGGGGAACCAATGGCCCAAGTATTCAGCAGCTCGTTAGCAGTGAAAGGTAGTAGGGTCTGTGAAGCTTCCTCTTCCCTTCATCCCTGTCTCACTCATACCCTCCCCCTACTTTAACCTTTGTAGCAGCAGTTTCCTGGGCTGCATTTGCTATTCAACATCTGGTAGTTGAGGGTGGTATTTAACTAGGTCTCACGATTATTTTCTCTGAAAAAATACACCCACTTTCCTGGATGCAAAGGTGACCAAGCACTAGCACACATGAAGGATTCACCACCCATTGTGTGTTTTATGGATGCAGCCTTCTAGCACACAGGTCACGCTGTCACCATCGTGGCATTTACAGTCTCACCAGCAGCCTTGCTGGCCTTGATCCACATGTTTACATCTGACTTCCTCATCAGCATCAGGGATAAGTGTACGTAGCAGTTGGACCAGATAGAGGAGAGTTCCAAAAGCAGCCAGGGGAGATGTGTACTCATGAGTCATCTGCTCTTTGGTTGCTCTTAGCTGGCAGAACAGTGACTCTTGTGGAAATTTCCTTTCCTTGCTGCAGCCTCTGTCATTGAACACATTGCACTTAGATCCACACACTCACCATGCTGGTGCCTTGATCTCATCCATTCACCCAAACCCGGGCCCTTGCCCAGAGTTTTATTTTACCTACCAGGCTCCACCTGTACCAACCTGATTGCAGGTCTGGGACTAAGACCTGTCACCTTATTGTCACCCCATTTGCCCCTTGGTTAGTGACACTTGTGATGGCAACTGCATTGTTTTGCACCATTGCTTGAGGATTCATTTCCTGGAAACAAGAATTGTGAAGCCAGGAAAATTTTCAGATCACCCCACTTACATATTCAAACAGAGATAAAAACCTAACAGGATTTTCTGCTGCCCCTGTGTTTCCTTTTCCTCTCTGTCATCCTTTTACCCTGTCTTGCTGTAAAAAATTCACAAAGCTCTCAACTCCTCATCTCAGCTTCAGACTTCCCCCTCCTCTTTACTGTCCTTGCTAAAGTCTTGAGCATCTCCTGATTTTTTTCACCCAAGAGCCACCATCTGCGACATCTAGCAGTTCACACAAAGCTGCGTGCTTGCTGTTCGTGAGTGACAGCCCAACTGGGACACAGATGTTGAGTCTCATTTCCCACAATCCAGTGGCTTTTGGACATTTTTCTAAGAAATTTGTTCCATTCTCTCCTCTTGTTCAAGCTCCCTTTTAACAACCAACTCTACTGAGTATGTCTTTTATGCAAATAGCAATTTCCTTTTGAAGCTCTCAGTGAAGGCCATGTTTGTCACTTAGTGCTCTGAGGGGAATTTGGGTAAATTGGACTGGAGACAAAAATCCCTCTGTTCCCTCTCCCAGGAAGGTATCAGGTTCCTGCATTTCACGTGTATTTCTGCTCTAAGAAGCTCAGTAAAGTGATGTTATCAGACTGTCTCTTCACATTGATTCCTGGCTCAACCACACACAATTCATTCATTTAAAAGACCTCTTGCCATCATTACTAAGTTCCAGCTGGAGATTCAGGTGAGTCTCCATGACCCAAACTGTGGTCTTTCCCCTGCTAAGACACCATCACTAAAAGTAAAGGATACACATGACAAATGCAGCACTTGGATGCACTGGCTGTGACTGTCACTGCTTCATTTGGACTCAGCTCAATGTTGTGTCACAGTGCTGCTTCTGCAGGGATATGGGAATGGAAAGCAAAAAAGAGAGGATTGCATTTGTTTGTTCCAGTTTGTCCAGGCAGAACTTGTGGGTAGAGGCAAAGGCAACGTGTCTCTGCCTATTCTGACCACTCCCCAGTGAACTGAATGTAAACTGAGAGGCATCAAATACACATCCCCCTGAATGGTTTCCAGGGACAAATGCTTTTCCACGGCCACATCCTTTCTTCCTTTGCCTGCAGTGGGGCAGCTGGGAAGAAACTGCAGGCTGGGGTGATGAGCACATGTCTCAGCTGCATGGAAGTGACCGTGGTGCCACCGTTTCTTCCTAGCTGCCAGCATCACTGCAGGGGCAATGGATTTCTGAGCTGTATTCCTCCAAGGGAACCATGAAGTTATTTCTAGCTTTGACCAAAGTTTTCTCTTCTGAGTGTTCCAGTCTGTGCTCCCCACTGTGCCGTGACCGCTCCATCAGCCTGTTTTCAGCAGGTACTGATAGCTGTGATGTGCCAGGAGCCCTTGGAGGGCTGCCCGTGCATTTTGTGAGCCCTGTTGCCACGATACTGAACGCAGAGCAGATGTTTATTTCAATAGAGATGGCTTTGATTCCTTTTCAACTCTTCTCTTGAGTTGCCATCGTGTGTGAATACTTCTTCTCGGGAGCCAAGCGCTCTGTCAGCGTCCAACAGGCAGGCGTTGTGGCTGCAGCCAGTGAGGAGGGCAACAAGCTTGAGAGGAAAGTGGCAGAGCAGCATAAAGCAAGCTGATGACCCTGGCCTCTCAGGAAGGATGGCTGAAGCTCTGGGGACAGAGACTGAGGATGTGTGGCAGTCTGCATTCACATGTTTGTGCACACACACACACACACACACACACACACACACACACACACACACACACACGTGTGTGTGTGTGTGTTTGTGTCTCTGTTTTGGTGCTGGAAGCCTGGCAAGGCTGGGCAAAAGCAGTCTCCTTCTCACAGCTAGTGCTTCTTAGCACTTCTTTCTCCTCTTTTTCCCCTCCCAGTTGCCTCCTTCAGATCATCACTGCCTTGCTGCACACATGGACCAGCTTAGCTGGAGGCTGAGGTGAGCAGACCATCTTCTTGAGAGCAACAGAAACCAGGCACCAAAAAATATTGAAGATGTGGTAGGAAAGATAAGGAAATCCCTTCCCTTAGTACAGTAATTCCATGTGAGAATTATCAAGATGAGATAAATACTTCTGATTTTTTTTATTCCTTCTTCTTTACCCTTTCCTTCCCTTCCATTTTTTCAGTTGGTATATTTTAAAATTGCCTCTTTTTTTCTCTTTCCTCTCTCTCTTATTTAACCCATCTTGTCTGTCTTTCTCTCCACCCTTTTCTTGGTGCTGGCAGAGCAACGTGCCCTCACAAATACCCTGCCCAAAGTTCTGCCCAGGCTATCAGCCTCTTTGGAAGGGGTGCTTTGCTAATGTAGAAATTCCACCAGAACCAGCTTCTTGCTATTCCCTTATATAGAAATGTTTTTAATTCTATAAATACCATATGCATTTTACTAAAAAATATTAGGGGAAAAAAGGTTGGACTGGCTATGTAAAGACACTGTGCTGTTGGGCCTGGTGCTTTGTTTGCCCACTGGCAGGGCCTCTCACTTCCTTCACCCTTTCCACTGTTGTGAGCAAACTATTTTTGGTATTCCAAGAGCGCAAGCTTTGCTGAAATTCTGGTTTCCTGCTTTGGGGGGAAATTAGAGCAGGGAAGAGTTATTTAGAAATACAAAATATTTTTGCAACTGGGGAAGAATATATGAGAACAATAATTTGAGAACAATGTTCTGTAATATTAAACTACTGAATTGGATACAATTACCCAGAAATACATATATGTGTGTCTCCGTGTGTGTGTGTGTGTATTTAGAGATGTGTGGTTTATTTTAGAGATGGAAACGTAAATAGAGTATATCTGTAATGAACAGGTCAGAAACAAAACTAGCTCCATCTCACTTATCTTGCAATCTTGGAAGCACAGAACTATCCTACAGAAGATCATCTTCTTTAAGCCAAATATTGTATTGAAATAAAAAGTTAACTGGCACAAGGATCTTTTGTGTTGAAGGTTGAAAAATTGCCCTTGCACTTGTGAACTTGTGAACTTATGATTAAGTTTATCATAATCCTTAGGAACATAGTGACTCACCATTCACCAGTACAATACATGTATGGTACAACACACATGCACTATCAGCTTAGTGTGATAAAGACCTCATAAAGACAACTCACTGATTCTTTTCCCCTGTTACGGAAAATTAAAGATTATGTCAATGAAAAATTCCTGTGCTGCAGACTCATCTAGTACCATGGGCACCGAGTCTACTGGTCCTGTTAACAAGTAGCTCTGCCTACCATTGCGGGGCAGTTCCTCCCATCTCAGCTGAGTACTTTGGCCAAATTTTAACCCTCCAGGCTGAAATTTCTGCATGGAACAGGTCAATCATGCAAGAACAAAGCCCATGCACCACAGTAGCTCATCTCTGACTGGAGCCAGTGGAAGGGGATGGGGAAGTGGATGAGAATGGAGTGAGCAGGGGCAGTGCTTGCTTGAGGGGATTTGCAGCTCACCTAATTCCTCAACCAGAGGTGCTAGTTTTATAAACAGTATTTCCCAGTGTCAGGGTTTGTTTTTTTTTTCCTTCCATGAAACTGTCCAGTCACTTTTGGCCTGTAGCAAATAGTTCACCAGCTTAATTATACCCTGTGTGAAGAAGTGCCTTCTTTTGTTTGTTTTCAACTTGGCATCTGCTTGTTTCATTTAATGATCTTTAGTCTTTATGTTGAAGGAGATGGTGAACCAGCATCCTTCACCCGCCTCTTCCATCCTAGGTATTTACCTCAGCCTGATTATTTTCCTTAAAAGTACAGGAAGTGTCAATTAAAAAATAGTTCAGGCATTTCTAAGAAGAAGATTGCAAGAAGATGTATCATTTTTGCTCTGCTAAGAAATATCATTTTGCTCCCTTTGCTTCTGAGGGAGGACGGGGAGCATCATACTTTTGACAAGCACGTGCCATTGTTGTCTCCTGGAGAAAATGCATGGTTTTGCTATATTACCTGAAAATCCCAGTTTTTTAACACTTAGTTGGCACTGGCAGATTTTGGCAGCTGAATTATTTGTGCTGGAGGAGCTCCATGCACCTGGTGTCCTACAGAACAACTGCCCAGCCTACTCCAGGGGAACCCAGAGCTGCAGAGGCTACAAGGAAGGTGGGATAGATACTGAGAATACTGGAGAATGAGGGAAGACAAGATGTATTCCAGGCTAGGAATGAAGGTGGTGAGCAGAAGTGAATGTACTATGGTATGGTTTCTAGTCCAGCTGCAAGGCTCTATAATTTTAAATTATTTATTGGATACAGAGATGTCAGTTGTAATAAGGCATTGACAAGGACTATATTTGTCTCCCATGTTAGTGAGTATCAGCAGCTTCTAGTGGCAGTGCTGGAAATTCTGAAGGTCCTAAACAAGTCGCCTTGAAGACAAAGTGATTTCCCTAATGCCCATGAATCAGAGACTGATTTATGTCAAAGAATTGAGAAATTACGTGAGTACAAAAATATTTTAATTCTTCCTTTGACATCTCTGATGTTCTCATTAATAAAATAAACATGTGGTTCTTTTTTCTCCCAATTCCAGTCAACTTTCAACTTCCACAACATCTTTGGCAAGCTGTTTCAGACTTAAAAACATTAAAGGCACTCAAAGTTACTGGGACGCTGTATTCTGCTTTTGTGGGATAACCCTTTAGCTGTGCTGCTTGTATTGAGAGAAAAGTGCCAGGCAGGAGAATTGTGGGTGCCTCTAAACACATCACATGGGATTGTCACCACAAGCCCAGGTCAGTGCAACATCAGCCAGCTGATCTTCGCAAAGGCACTGAAGGGTTTGGGGCACCCAGATCCATCCTGATATATAGAAAATAGGCATCATATTTTCTAGAGAGATGTGTGAGTTTGCATCAGCTCTGCTAGAGCCAGATCAGACACCTGTTCCCCCCTCTTCCCCCAGCACATCAGTGTGAGGAGTCCTTGGAGTCTGTAAAATGCAGTATTTTTCTGCTTAGCACTCTAATTAATTTAATTTTATTCATTTATGTTTGAAAGTTTAAGAGACATTTCTACCAGTTTTTGTAATAGGTCTAAAACAACTAACATGGTCTTTTGCAGGCACTCTGCAAAAGCCCTGTGGTTTTAGCAGTCTTCTGATGTAAAAATAATTGTATTTTCACACCAACAACACAAAAATAGTAGTTAAAAAACATGAAACACTTGAAGGTCCGACTTGGGTCACATTGCTACTGTGAGGCCCTGGGAGCTGTCCTAAGTGAATTACAGACACATTTTAAGTCTTGGAAATCAGCAGCACCAGGTATTTAAAGGGCAGGCTGGAGGGAGCAGGGAAGATCTTTCATAGAGCAATATCAGCAACTGACCACCTGTCTTTCTTAATGCACAAACTAGAATTTGTTAATTACAGAGCAGAACACAATATTACAGCTCTTTTCTTAGATGTTATGGTGCCAGTCTACCTCACTTCACAGCCTAGCTCAATGATTCAGTCATTGCATGACCAGCTGATTACTTAAGATTCCCTGACAGATTTTCCTCCCTGGCTTTGCTCACCATGTCATTCCCAGGCTTTCTGACCTGCCTTTTCACAGGATGTTTTTCTTTGTATTTTTGTCACTGAACTTTTCTTTTGGTCAACCTGCCATGCATGGGAGACAGCTACAGATATAATTGCTGGAGAGAATACCTTATCACATGCTTCACAGCTGTCCTCCAAGAGCATAAGTAGACCTCTCTTAAATAAGTCTGCAACAATCCCTTTCATGTTATCTTAAGTTGCATGCAAGTCAGAAAGGCATAAAAGGCCAAAAGCCTCAGTATATGGCCCCAAAACAGGAAGAATGGATTGGCAATTAGTATTCTCTGGTACAAAGTAAACAGGGAGAAAATATGTATAACATCAAGAAAAAAATCAAGGTAATATATGGATAGAAAGCTAAAAGTCTCAGAACCAGAAGAGGAGCAGCAGGTCTGCAATGCAGCAGCAGCATGAAATAAAAATCATCCCATTTCATTTGTCGGGATTTTTTTAAGGCTCATTTTCTAAAGAGTATTAAAAGGTAGAAGGAGAAGTGATTTGAGCAGAATGAATCAGGCAGGATTCAGAAGTACCATGAGTGAATATTCATTCATTTATTTGCTGAACCACTGTATATAATTAAGAAAGTTTTTTGTCAGTAGAAATCCCCATTTCTTCCCAGAGGTTTATTAATGGAAAATATTTTTAAATTTAAGTATATGGTATCAACTTTCAGAAAATATTTACCTTAAACATTCCACACATTAAAATTAACTCCAGGTAGGCTCATAAGTAAGTTAGCTGTATAACTATCACATAGAAGCCTTTTAAAGTCATGCTATGTTTTTAAAAAGGTGCAGAAGAAAGTAAATATTTTAGTAACAGTAAAGGCTTAACAAACTGGCAAGTTGGAAAAAAAAATATTCCACCATGTCCTTAACAAACAGTACTGTTTGTTTTTTGGTTCAAACCACAGTGAGTTAAGGATGGAAAGACTGCCTAACTTTGAAATTCTTGTTTTCAGCCTGTTTTAACACAACCTTACCTTAAACAGAGGTGTTTTGTGCTCGTCGCCACAGTGCAACATTCCTCTGAGTCCTGAGGGAGGGAGACTGCCTGCTGTCACATCCTTTCTGAAGGGACCCACCCTCTCAGCAGGATAGCTCTGGTATGGCCAGCAGTCCAACACCTCCAGCTTACCTTACTTTTTCTTGGATTTTAGACCTAGAAACCTATGAATTTGAGGGAAGCCCTCACAAACCCATGAGGATATTTGTGATGGATCCATATGATTTCTGTACTCTCGCTTAGAGGGCTGCCAGGAAGACCGGAGCCATGAAAAATGCCAGCTTGAGCTTTGCTTTAGTAACTGGCAAAACTTACATGTATAGGAACGTGAATCACACACACTAATGTGTGACTCATGCATGAATAGGAAAAAGGTCACTTCAAAACACTGTTATTTTCCCCTCTCCAGGCCCTGGTAGAATGTTGGGGGCAGCCCACCTCACCAGGAAAGCAGGTGGTGGTGCGGGACAGAGGTAATGTGTTGGGACAGCCCTGCAGCAGCCCGTGCAGGTGGGGAGAGCTGGCCAAGGAGGGGGGAACCCTGCTGGTGAGCCAAGAAAGAGCCAACCACCCTGAATTGGGAGCTGAACTCCCAAAGACGAACTGGACCTGTCCTCACCACTTCCATCACAGCAGGCTGCCAGGAGCACCCCTGAGACAAGAAGACATCACCACTTTTATCACAAAAGCAAGTAAACCCCATCAAATATTCCCTCAGTTATTTGTATCCTGTTGCTACTCTGTGTCTCCGGGGCACAGGAACCAGGGGTACAGGGGTGATGGGGTGTTGGCAGTGGGGCCAGGGACTTTGCAGGAGGGACCCCATGACAGCACCCGAGGGGTTGGCATTGCCACTGGTGAGGCCGCACTTGGAGCGCCGGGTCCAGTCCTGGGCCCCTCAATTTAGGAAGGACATTGAGGTGCTGGAACGGGTCCAGAGAAACAGCAATATAACTTGGTGAAGCATCTGGAGCACAAGCCTGATGAGGAGCTCTCGAGGGAGTTGGGAGTGCTTGGCCTGGAGAAAGGACACTCAGGGAGGACCGTATCACTGTACAACTCCCCCACAGGAGGCTGTAGCCAGGTGGGTGTCGGGCTCTTCTCCTGGGAAACCAGCGACAGGACAAGGAGATAAGGTCTTAGCCGTGGCAGGGGAGGTTTAGGTTGAACATTAGAAAGATTTTCTTCACAGAAAGGGTGATTTAGACACAGGCAGCCCGGGGAGGTAGTGGAGCCACCGTTCCTGGAGGTTTTTAAGGAAAGACTGAACGTGGCACCCTGGTCCGGTTGACAAGGTGTTGTTGGGCCATAGGTAGGACTCGATGACCTCAGAGTTCTTTTCCAACCTATTTGTTGGTACTTGTGTGGCAGCGCGGGCGGCCACAGCCCCCAACCCGCGGTGCGCTGCTGCTGAGGGGTCTCCGCAGCCCCTCCCTCCGCCGATGAAGTGATACGCGC
>JANPWX010019375.1:0-64213 GCA_024734555.1 Trochalopteron elliotii | reverse complement strand
AAGCGGAGCGCGGCCGCGGGGAGGCCGCCTTCGGGCTGGGGAGAGGCCGGGCCGGCCGCTTCGCCGGGGGAGCGAGGGCGGCAGGGAGGGAAGCTGGGGCTGCCGCGAGGTAACGGGAGGTTTCGGGGGCCGCATACCTGCACCCCGGCGGGGGAGAAGGGATTCCCCTACCCTGCCCCCTTTGTTCAGGGGTGGCCGCTCCGCATCCAGGAGCACGTAAGAGCCTCTAAAACTGATTAAAGGCGAAGTGAAGTTAATCGCAGGGTGTGTGGGTGCGCAGTAAATGACATACCAGGCGCCCTGCTGCAGGACTTCCCCACCACCCTGGCGCTGGGCCTGTAGTGCAGCTTTCCGGAGGACCTTGGGATTCGTGGAAAGGTGGTATCTGCCAGGTCTGCTGGGGACAGAGCACGGGGGACACACAGTCTGTCAGAAACCTGCACCTCTTCTCGCCTGGGAATGAGGCCTAGTGTCGTTTTTGTGCATTTGTGTTACCTGCTTAGAAAACAAACAAGTTGGTATGTTACTGACTTTCACAGGAAAGGTGGAATATCTCTGACTCTTCATTCTCGCTCCACTGGACAATCTAATGCAAATTCGGTCAGAGATCTTTATCAGTGTAAAGTACTTGAGAACCCATCTCATTTCACTGTTGATTTTTTGCTTGTCAGGCACTGGCAGCCCAGTCAGTGTTTTGAGCATTCTTTTAACTTTTGGGATATTCATACCTCTATAACATCGGAGTTTTTTTCCACTTCAAATAATATAGAAACGATTATGAATACATCTTTTCCTATGTGAGAGATAGAGTTCAGGAGGCTTCAGGACAGAAAGTTAATATATTTCTTGGTCAGGTAACTTTATGACTTCAGAAAGTGTAGAATTGATGTATAGACAATATTTGTGTATTAGTTTTTGCCGGTTACAGTAGTATGGTTTATTTTACCTTTCTCTTTTCTAATAATTTGTAGGCTTTCTGAAATTTGTTAAATTATGGTTATTCACTGACTTTCTGTTTCTATAAGAGGACACAAGCCACATCTCCTCAGCCTACTTGTTCCATTGTGTCAGAGTAACTGTTGCATTACAACATTCCAAAGAAATTTTATGATAAAAGAGTTAAAGGCTTTAATCTGAGCTTCTTTATCTACAGCCTCTGGGCTTTCTAGTGTGTTTGTATTTGGGAAACTTCTGTTTCAACATTCTAGTTTGTCAGTTTTCCATTTTTATATCTGCTGAATGTATTGCTGTCCTCTTCAGTATCTGCCTTCACAAAAGGACCTTGAAATTATTTAAGGTTCTGTTTTTTCCATTGTTATAGCAATAAACTTTATCCTAATAGCATCCTTATGCCCACTAGTATTGTTATTAGTGTAACCCACAGCCCTTAACATATATCAGTATGTTAAAAACATTTTTAAACTATTAGATAAATCCAGCTGCATAGAATTAAAGCACAATTTTATCCTTGGTTACCTTTTCTTTTTTTTTTTTTAATGAAGATGATTACACAAGTCCTGAAACCGTAAAAATATAAGAAAATAGAATTTGGTGTGGTGTAAATCTGCTCATCCTTTTTCTAGAAGAGTCATAATACAGAGTGTTTTAATTAAAAAAAAAAAAGCCAACTAAACTAAAATTACACAACAACTGCATGGCAGTCTGAGGTAGAAGAGTTGTTTCCTTTGGGGTTTTTTAACCTGTCTGGACTATTCAGTCAGGATCATCTAAGTGATGGTAAAAGTGTGCCTGCTTCTGCTCATTGTTAAAGTAAATGTGTGGTGATTGATTGAAGAAGGAATAAACAGGTGATGCAAGATGTAATAGTTATGTTAAAACTATCACTGTGAGAAAGTGTTATGTCAAACCTCTTCTGTAATCTGTTGAGGGAACGTTTTATTGAATATAAAAGTTGGAAACTGAATTTGTCAGACTGTCACAAGCTTGAAGTTTTTAGCTTTATTGTCATCTTAGGCTTTCCCTTACATTTCATTATACAAAAAGTATGAAGAAAAATCCAGAAATAAACATGTTACGTAATTCACACACTCCCAGGCTTAAGACAGTTTATCACCAAAGTATATCAGGAGTTTTTTGACTCTTTTAAGATTTTTCATCTTATGAAGAGTCAGTTCCCCTTAAAAAAAGCCTCAAATATGGAAAATTACAGAAAATCACACAGTTATTTTGGTGGACTTGGAGTCTGACTTTAGTCCCCTGGCAGCAATAGCAGACCCAGAGGTAGTATTATCTGTTGCTTTTATGAGTAGCTACAGAGCCATTTGTTTATGTAGTGGTTACATTCTGTTTAACCTGTCTTGTGTCCCTAACAAAACCAAATTTTATACCTAACAATTCTTGCCTCTGCAAACAACTTCCTCTACACATTCATTTTCCTTGTTCCTTTTTGAAAAGGCTCCACTTGATGCAGTTGTACAGTGTTAACTTAGCCCCAGCTGCTGAACTTCCAAGCCCATTCAGTAAAATCAAAGTACTCAGTGTCTGTATAAAGTGAGTGCCCTGATGCTGCACATGACACCCCAAATTATGGCATTTTACACAGAATCCAGGATGAGATGGAAAAAAGGATGGTGAGCACAGTTAAGGTGTCCTGGTTACAGGAAGCACGGTTTGGAGTGAGCTTGATTATCAGGTTTGAGGTTTTATTCAGTAATGTCACAGTAACTTCATTCCTTGGGATGGAAATATTCAAACTAGTTCTTAGTCTGGAATACTTTGAGATCTCACAGTGAGAAACCTGTTCACCAGCACTGTCTTCAAGGAATCCAGTTGAACTCCTACAGAACATTTCTAGAAACAGCTTCCAAGAGAAATGATGTTGCCTGTGTCTTTGCCATCCGAGGTGCTGGAAACAGTTGGAGTGAAGAAAGTGTTGGACCCCTTATTATTAGTCCTAAGCACTTTTGTATTGTCCAGCAGACAGAGTATATAGTTCAGAGGGTTGTTTGTTTCAAGTGATCTGAACGTTTCAAGGATGTCAGTCATTTGAGATTGATATGTTTCTGATGAACTTAGGTTCTTGGCAGCATCTCACACAATGCTCCAAAAGTCTTTACAAATAAGAGGTTGGAAACTGTTCACTTGCAAGTGAGTAACAATTAACCTTTCTGAGGTGGGCTGGGAGGCTATTTTTCAATGTCAGCATTTAAATTTTCTAAACCAGTCTCTAAACTTGATGGAGCATCACTCAAGTAATGAATGCCTTTTTTAGCTGGTGGAGTTTAAATGTATAAACTTACCCTTTTCCTATACGAATTTGTCATGCAAACCCTCAAGTCTGCGAAATACTAATTTATTAACTGATGAAAATATTGATTCTTCTAATTTGTATTTTTTGTTAGTACATGTGTCTTTGGAACCTGGTTTGGGGCTTTATGTCCCGTTATCTCTGCTATCCTATTCATCTAAATGCTTTCTGTTTCCTTTCTCATGGCTTTGTTGATATCTCCTGATCCTGTATGACAGTAGTTTTGAGCACAGCCAGAAAGGTTGTTTAGAACTGCTCTCCATCTGTTTTTGTTGGCATTCAGACTATCTTGCATTAAAGAACCTAACTTCCCCTGAACGTGGAGCAGCCAGGAGCATGTGACCTGTCAGGCTGTGTACTCTGATTCACAACTGAAGGATTGCTTGATTAAATGAAAACTTGGATGTCAAGGTGAGCTTTGCTCTCTGTGCTGCCAGCTAACAGAGTGGCTGTAAGGTGCTGCTCACTCAACAGCCTGAGCCTGGCAGCTGGGGAGTCCCTCCCTGCTGGCTGCTCAGGGGCAGGTCAGTTAAGGCCTAGTTGGATTGGTAGAGAAAGGTTTGATTTTGTAAGTGGTCCTTTTCGTAGCCCTAGAAAAAGCTTCCACATTTTCTCTTAAGGTAGTGCACATCTAGAAATGTGTGCTACCTAAAGCTAGTCTGGAAATGTGTCAGATTTCTAGTAAATCTTATGCACTGAAGTTAAAAGGATATGGCTTCTGTTAAGAGCAACCGGTCTGTTACTGTAAAATATTTAAATGTTTAGAAAGTGCACATTAAGAGGAACTTAAACCTTTGAAGAAAGATCCATTGAAGGTTCTTTTAATTTTTTCCTCTCCTAGGAACTGACCTGTATCCAGATGTTTCTACAGCAAATTTGAAAAGGCTTTAAACTTTTACTATTTAGACATGTCTTACTTAAGGGAAACTGGAAAGTCTAGCACTTGCAGGACACCAGGAGACTTCCACAGTGCCTAGAAAACTGATGTCTTGTGATTAAGTTGGTGTGGACTGTGGTGTTTTTTTCCAGTTTCAGTTCCTCGATTGGTACTTTGAGCCACAGTGCAGGTAGACTGCAGGAAGACAGTATTTTAAGCCTTATGGAGAGCAAACCTCTTTTCTGTTTGAAGCAGATCTGCTTTAAAGTGTTTGTGGAATTCAACACTGCAGCTGTTCCTTTCCGGGTTGTGCAGGACCTACAAGCTCTGTTGTATCTAATAGCAGATTGCTAAATCAGCTCAGGCCTTATTAGCTGAACTTGGTTCTTCCCTCTTATGGCTGGTGGTGAGTTACTCTGGTGACAAGAAAAGTAGGGCTCAGTCATCAACACTATCTCACTAGTGTTAAAGGAGGAGAGTAGACAGAGCCTTGAAAAGTGTTCAGTACTTGGGAGCTGTGCAGGTATATAATCACCTGGAATTCAGCAGATGCTTTTATCAGGGTTCAAAAAAAAAGTCCAGTTCTGTAGTAGTATTTTCTGTGCATATTTTACAATTTAGTA
The DNA here is from genome assembly GCA_024734555.1 of Trochalopteron elliotii. Taxonomy (NCBI): domain Eukaryota; kingdom Metazoa; phylum Chordata; class Aves; order Passeriformes; family Leiothrichidae; genus Trochalopteron; species Trochalopteron elliotii. The sequence goes on along the minus strand of JANPWX010019375.1, from coordinate 59,445 downwards.
GACACATTAAGTGCTTTGACTTGGAATTCTGAGGCAAATTAGCTGAAGCTGGAGAGAGCACATAAACCAGCTCACCTTAATCTCTGTGCTGTTCTGTACCATCATACACTGTCAGTTCTGAGCAGAGAATAATATTCCCACAAAGGTAAAAGCATTGCATCTGAAAACAGAGTTCTGACGCTTAAAAGTGTGTAATTGTTACTTTATTCTGATTTTAACATTGAGTATATATGCACTGGCTGTTTTTGAACTCCAGTGTCAGCTTTACAAGTCTTAATGAAAGTTTTGTCTTTTCTTTTCTCCTTTTGCTCCAAAAGAAGAATGTATAGCAAGCAATAGCTCAGTAATATATTGCAGCTTTTTATTTAGGTACTTATTTTGAGGGGAGTAATGTTTGTTTATATATAGAAACTCAGTGGTACAGGAATATGACTGAGTGTGTTGCTGTGACAGCATTTGTCCTGTGAGACCTGTGAAATGTATTAGTGAAGATAGACAAGAGTAGTTGCCTCAGTTTTCAGTCATCTCTAAAAGTGAGAGGCTGAACTTTAGAACCAGTAGTAAAAGTACCACTTGTATTCTCTTCAGTGACTGTCTTCAGATTTAGAAGTTGTGAAATTTGGAAAATTTTAAGAGTATTGTTTTGTCTTTGCTTTTTTCTTAGGGACTGAATTTAGTAACTGTCAGACAGAAATGGATTTTGGGAAGATGAGTTTGGAGATGAACAGTGCAAAGTTGGTTTTGAAATGCTTCTGTGACAAATACTTTTTTGTCATGCTGTAGTGTCTGCTTGTATGTTGTCTTTGAAGAAATAAAGAGTTGGTGAGGTATCTATCGCATCAGGAGTTACTGTTCCAAATCCTGCTGTTTCTTTCTTAAAATAATTGGAAATAAAATTCCTTCCTAATACTGCCTCACCAGTATTTACTCTGTTTAAAGAACTGTCATTTGTTCTTTAAATTTAAACTCCTTGCAGTTCTTCTGGAACATGTCCGTTCTGCTGATTAGATGAGGATCAGTGAACACACTCCTTAGCTCTGAAGGAGAAGCTTAAATCTGGGGAGGGTGCCCACCTGGTGATATTCACTGAAATCTCCTCTGCCAGAGGATTGATAGCTAAATAGATTTGGCAAAAAGAACTGAATCAGAGAAACTATTAATACAGGTACTGACAAGGTAGCAGTAGTTTGCTGGTCTCATTCTTCCTCATTTTGTGCATGTGTTTTTTCAGAGATGGGCTATATTGGTTAGGTCCATAGCTCAGGAAGGCGTGTGGCTTCAACTTATTCCTTTTTCGTAAGGAAAACTTTGAAGAATTGCACAGAACTGCAATTTTTGGAAGTGTGTAGCCAAGTTTGCGTTGCTGAAGTCTGAATTTGAATGGTCTTGATTGTGGCAGCATATCTGCAAAAGCTTTGTGATAAGGTCTGTCACAGTTCTGCATGAATGCTCTCTGCATCAGTGAAGGAAAAAAAGGAATGAGAATTGTGCAGAAATCTGCAGGTTTCACACTTGAGCCTTGCGAGGGGGAGTCTGAGAGCCCAGAGTGGCTCCTCTGTTTACACGAACCAGAATTCAAGAACCATGTGTTCAGTCCCGGAGAATGGCATTTTTTTTTCCTGTTTCCTCCTGCTCCCCAATCTTTTGCAAGCTTTCCTCTCAACTGGGTACTGTTATATGTTTTGAATGTCTGAATGATGTTGACTGGGGAAGGATCAGAGGGTGTCTGTGCTTTGCTAGATGTCGTGTTTCAGTGGAGGCTTCTGTGTTGGGAGCTGAATGCAGAATAATAAAAACAGTGTATAGCTTGGACTGACCATGAGTGTTGTAACATGCCTAAATGTAAAATACTGAGTAAAAAATATTGGATTTCTGTTGATGTAGATCAGTTAAAAACATGGGGAATTATGAGGGGAGCAAAATGTTCTTGCTGTTGATCTCTCACCTAGGAAGGTATCATCTGGCAGCTGGTCATAGCAAGAACATTTTTGCATTCCTGTACAGCTTTATTCTAGCCTAGTTGGCAAGAAGAATCTGATTTTTTTTTTTCTCCAGGGTGTTTCTTTTCCTCCCCTCCCCCTTCCCCTTGCCTTTTATGTAATGAGATGCTTTGCCATGCTGTGAATGAGCTGCAAATTAACTGAAAAACGAGTTTCCTGAAATGGGCAGGTTGGTTCTGGCAGCAGAGGTTTCTTTTCGTTGTAGCTCGTTTTGGAGTTGTATTTCTGGTTTTTCGTTGTGTGCTTTTCGTAGCTTCAGGTCCAGTATCATCGATGTGATCAAGGGCCAGTGTTCAAGAGGAGAATACAGCTTTCAAGCTTGTGATCCTCTAGCCTTGGGGAGAGGACAGAAACAAAGGATTCTAGTAGGCTGGTATTTGCCTTCCTTTCTCCAGATGGTCCCTGCCCAAACTAAAAGAATGGTGATACCCTCTAAGTATGGGGTCCCACTTATGGTTCATTGCAGGCACTCACTATGCCTGGAGGCTTATCTGTGGTAACTAAACTTGTGGCCTGCTCTTTAACCCACCCACACTGTGGTTTGGAGCCATCCTTTTTCAGCTAGCATGTCTCTGCCTCACTTAAGTTTTGTTTGGCCTGAAAATAAGTAATGACTTCTTCAGTGGAGAGATTTAGCAAAAGTACTAACGTGTGTCATACTTGAGGTCTTTTTCCTACTTTTTAGTTTATTAATTGGAAAGTTAAAAACCTGGATTTTGTTGTTATTTGTGTTCTAGCTGGCTTGTAGTATACTTCTAATCTTATTTACAGGAGGAAGGTCTGTGTATCAAGTCCTAACTTACACAAAAGAAATGCTAAAATGGCTTCTGGAGTGAGAAGGCCTGTCAAATTCATGTACCAGTATTTAAATACTTGGCTGTATTTAAATATTAGGAAAATTATTGAAATGCTGTAATGATACAGGTTATTGCTGGCAGAGTTCTGACATGGTTATTCCTTTAAATGGGTGTGGCAAGAATTAAAAAAAATTGTTTGTACTGATAAGCAGTGCTGAACGGAAAGGCACACTGCTAGAAGTAGATTGCAGCCCATAAATGGTTATTTTTCCATATTCCTATTAGATGTGGCCTTTGAAATCTCTCTGCAGAGTATGTTTTTCAAAGGAGTTCTTAAAATGGAGAGATTTACAAGTTCTTTAGCAGTGAGAAATTGTAGTAGTCCTTTATTTTCTGACTTCTGATCCAGGTTAGTTCATTGAGTAGTCACTTGTCCTGCACTGTTCAACTGAGAAGATGAAACTTGCTGTGAAAGATCAGTTTGTTGAACTCTTAGTCAATGCAGAACAGGGTTGAAACACTGGGACACCAGAACCTTTTGATGTGATTTCTACCTGTTGAAGTGTTTTCTATCTTGTTCCAGGATGTCCATGCTTCTAGCTAGAAAACATACAGCCACTCACATTTTTTTCAAATCACAGTAAAGATTCACTCACGTAATTTGTGTGTGTCCCCACCTTAATTTCTGATTTTTTTAATAGGCTGTGCTCCTCAGAAATGTGAACAGACGGGGGATTGTGCAGCTGTATGCAGTGGTTTGAGGATGTTTTAAAAATATACTAGGTAGTTAAAAGGTATTGATACATGGAAGCCAAGTGGGACTTCATTTGAACTGTAGGATGTGTAGAGTGTCAGAGAAACTCACTGTCATGGGAAGCTTCTCTTTGTTTCCTTTCCTTAGTGCAGAGTACTCTTTTTAATAATTGGTGTAAATTTTTTAAATTGCTTTGTGTCAAAGATCTAATCTTTGGGACATATGGTATTAGTCTTTTTTTGTGCTTATTTATGCTTTTCCTAAGCTGCTTTATGTTGTGTGAAAGAAAAACTAAGAATAGAGGAAGTGACTTCAGTGGTTTCCATTTTCAGCATAATGTGCAATTGACAGCTGACATCTGCCACAGGTCAGAGATGGTTTGAATATGAAGGTAATTCTTGCCTTAAAAATCTGACAATAGGTGGATTTGAGTGCTGATTCCAGAGTTTTGATAGTCATATAAATTTTCAAGCAGCTCGCCTTATGGCTAACTTGATTAAAAACAAAGCCACATATGTTTTTGATTGCTGGTTTTGCTTTTATGTGAAGTCCCCTGGATTCTCACTGAAAATGGCAATGAGTCTTGGCCTTGTCAGATAAGAGAGATGTTTCATAAACGGTGTAACAGAGGTCAGGTCCCATCTAAGGACAGCAACACCCAGATCTAGTTTTTACTACCCACTGAGTAGAAAAACTTGTGGAGAATGTAGAAGTTTGATAAATTCAAATTGTTTTCTGTTGTCATTGTTAAAATAATTTTCTTTGCATATATATCATAAGTTCCAATAAATATAATCAAATCCTAATGTCATAGTCTTGAGCAGGACTGCAGGGCAGCAGCAGAGTTTATTTACTTGCCAAAATAGCTGAAAACAAAAGTGTGTATGTGTTCAAGAGGGAGAAAAAGAGATGTCTGTAGGTTCCACCCTTGTCTTGAATGTCAGCAGATTCATTTTTCTTATCTTTTGTAAGTAATAATGGATCTGCACCTGTGCCTTCATTAACTTCAAACTATTTAAATTTTTATGTATATGCACACACACATGCCTATGCCACTTTTTCTGTGAGTAACTTTCCTTATGCTGGTAAAATATGAAAATATATATAATTTATGTGAATAAATATTGTTACATGGATTAATATGCATGGTGTATAATTCATGTGTGTGTATATATATATAAAAAATATCTGAAACTGCATGCAGATAGTGTATGGGAAGAGATACAGAAGAATGTATCTGTTGATTAAGACATTACTCTTAAGAAGTGCTGTAGCCTATCAGGTTTCAGTCTTACTCCCTCTTAATTTTATTTTAGGGGGGTCTGAGCAGAAGAAAAATTTAAGAGATACTTTATTATCTGAGAATAGGTAAATGCCTGCAAATGGAATTGCTTGAAATGGCAGTCTTTTAAACTCAGGGAATTCTGATGGCTTCCAAAGATACCAGGACCTGTTAGACTGCCATAGTAGTGGGTGCTTGAAAAACATGAGAAAACACTCTATGGTCTTTTCTTTTATAAAATCTTCTACCTTTTATAAAATCCTTTGAACTAATTATTATTTCTTTATTTAATGTGTATTTGGGTGATGTAGGTGTAAGTGTAGGTGAACTGCTCTATAGCAGTGCTACAATTTTAAAAGAACTTCTGTTCCAGATAAAGCCTGGGAGAAACTTGAAAGTCCTCATAGTGTAACAGCATTTCTCAGTCAGGTTTTAAAAATACTGTTAAGACAAGGATGTATGTTCTCACACTGACAAACTACTTAAAAGAAATCTCACAAGACTGTTAAAATAGTTGCTTTAGAAATCCTGGAGAATGTTAGGTGCTTGATTTTGTTAGAATCAAAGCATTAGTTCAGTCTCTGTCCGAGATTCTTTGAAGTTTTGTTTTTTTTCATTCAACTGTATTCAGTACCTTGGAATGAAATTCATTAATGAGTGTTTTCAGAAGACCTGTCTCTGTAAAAAAACTGTCCTCCACTGACAGATCCAGACACAGCCTGACATACTGTTTCTTCTAATTTGGTCTATGTTATTAGATTTCTGTATAATCTTGAAAGTTACATATTCAGTATGTTTTAAGTTTGTTTTAAAGGAAAGATTCAGAATTTGAAGAGAGGTACGTGAAAGGGTGATAGGTAAAAAGGTGAGTCAGCAAGTCAGTCTTGTGGCAGAACACAGCCAGGACATTGCTTCAGAAACATGTGTTTATTGGAGTCAAAGGAAGGAGGTTATATAAGCCAGATTTGGCAGAATGCATGATGCAATAACTGGCAAAAAATATGTTTAAGAAAGAAAAAAGTATGCTGGCAAAAATGATGCTATAATGTTTTTTATTTGGGGCTTCTGAGCAGGTGGTCAGACTGGATGACCTCGAGGTCTTTTTGGAGCCAGATTGTGTGACTTTCTGTGTGCCCGTACAGATGTGTATAAACACATTCAGTGATGGCACACGGTTGAGTTAGAGAGGAGGAGAGGTTTCCTGAAGGCCCCAGGCTGTGTGGTTGTGCTGGGCTGGTGAAATGGTGTATTTGGAAGGGGTGCAGAGGGTGCAGAGGGCTTGTGTTGTCATGCTCATGCTGGTGCTCTTAGTCACACTGGCAGGACTGGAGCTGGCATGTGCCTGTGCTGGTTGCTGCTTTTGTCTGTGGAATTTGGCTTAGGGAGGGAAAGAGCAAGACATTCCCTGCCTGATTTGTCCACTTATAGGTGTTATCTTAGGAGAGGTGATGATGGAGTCCATATACTGTCTATTGTGTTGTTACCATCTGCTGCCCAACAGACATGGCTTCCCATGGAAACCAGTATTTATTTAAAAAAAAAAAATACCAGTTATTCATGCAGACATCTTTCAAAGTTTTTTTTTTTTCATTTCAGTGAAAGATCTGTGAAACAACAAGGAGTAACAATGGGTAGTTTTGCTCAGGAGTGTTAACAGTGTTAAAAATCTTAATGTCTGCCATACTAGAAGTTTAGCTGGTAGCTGTGTTGCAGAAATTTGCTGTATGTATTGAGGGTGTGCATACACACATAAACATTTCTATTTATATAAAACATATTTCTCTCCTTTTCTATACATTTGTTTACGGAGCAGTCTTTTCTTAGTTTTGTTTTGTTTTCATTAATTAAAGAAAAACATTCCTGTAGAACAGTAAGCTGAAAGACAAGGAAATTAAGAAAGGTAAAAGCAAATCTGTTTCAAGATGCAGTCTTTGTTCTCAGGCCGTGTTTTAAGTTATGTGGTGTTACAAGTTTGAAGTCTTTCCAAAGGACATTATCTCAATATTAGCTGTAGTTGGTCAGAAATATTTGTCCTTATCCTGGAGTGTCCTACAGACCCTTGTCAACCTCGATGAGTAACAGAAGCTGTAAAGCTGACTTTGCTTGCTGTGAGAGGATTTTCTGAGAATAGAAAGATGTGACTGTTTCCTTAAGTAGTCCTGCACAGTTTGTTCTCCTCTGATGCCCCTCTGTTCCAACTCCTCCTCCCAGGGATGTACATGGAATTCTGCAGCTTTGGGAAGTCCAGCCATGACTGATCTCTCCCTGCACTCCAGCACTCACACACAGTGGCATCAGGAGCTGTTGGAAGATAAAATGGACTTTAAAGCTCTGATTCACCTGAAGTGACTTAGGGGAGAGAATTTGTAGGCCTGGTTTGTTCTGTTGATGGTGGTTAAGTGGGTGTTTAGGACGGAGTGGTGTGCTTTTCCACTGAGGAGCCCAGAGGAGTTTTCTGCTTAAGGTTTCTCCCCCAGCCAAATCCAAGTGTTCCCCATTGAGGTGATCAGACATTTGTGGAGGACTGGATTAGCTGGGTGTGTCTGTGATTAAATTGCTTTTCTTTCATCTGACTGGAAGTCTTTTAACAGGTTTAATCTTAAATCAGCAATACCTATTAGTATGAATGACTCCTGAAATCCCAGATTCCAAGCAGTATGTCTTAAATTGAAGCTAGTTCTTGTGAAGATGAGTGTTTGAGCATCAATAAAAAGTTTTGCCAGTCACGTTTCTTGTTTCTTGGAAGTGTGGGTCTGTTTGTCTGTCTCTAAATTGAGAACTATCAGTTAATTATTCCTTATTGTAAGTAATGCAGTTGAGAAATCATTCCTGGCTAGAGGATGATTCCCCATATTACCTGGCAGCAGGGGAAGGCTGGGTGGCAGTTGCTGCTGCTTTTGCCACACCTGTCCCTACAATAATTTTCAGAGCACCTCTGGAAATAGATTTTAAATTCAGATTTTTTTTAAAATGGTTTTTAGTCTTAGCAATAAAATGATGGCAGGAGATGATGCAGTAATGTATGGCAGTGTGTCTGTCTTTGGACAGTCTGAAGATTTACTGGTGTTCTGGGACCATTTTAACTAAAAACTTTATGAGCACCTGAAGCCTTCAGTCATTTTCCTTTCCTAATATAACTATATTAGTTCTCCCAGGTTTCAGACCATATAGGTCCTCTTTTTTTCATTTACTTTGATTGTGTATTTGTTCATCTTTTAGGTCTTTCACTGTCTCTATCAAAAGAAGAAAATACAAAAATACAGGTTTTATGTTTAACTATTTCTAGGAATTGTTTTTAATGGAGCAGAGTAGCAATGAGCTCGTTACAGACAAAGGGAAACTCCTCATTCCTGCTGTAATGTGCTGCTCGGGAGCAGCAGTGTGTCCTGTTTGCAAAATCTAAAAATCTTACCTCCACAGATTACTGAGAGTTTGCTGTACTAATTTATATTCCCTCCTCTTGTGATAGCAGAAATAACAGCTTGGTATATATGACCTGTGAACTGATTCAGCTGAAAATAAACCTGGCAAATCATATGGTTAACTCTTAGCTAAATCAGCTTCCCTGATTCATTTCACCATACTGTGGAATAAATTCTGGTTCTGGTCAAAGGGAAGAAGCAACAGTAAAGGACCCAGATGTGAGAAAGTGGGACTGTCCATTTTGGACTCACTTAAAGTACTAATATATATTTTTTTTCCTGGTAAAGATTTTCTCAGGAATTTGCAAGAGCACAAATGTAAAGTTATTTTCTGGAGTTTCATGTTGGTACTTGAGTATTTGGTTGTGTAGGGTAATCTGTGCTTTAGGTTAAATGTCTGCTTTTGCCAAACCTGCCACTTCTTTGGCTGGTTCTGACTTCTGGAATGTGAGAAAGATGCAGAGCAAAGCATCTCTTCCATATTTTCAAAACATTTTTGCTTAATTTAAAAATTAATTAGAGGGTTTTTTTCAGGCAGGGATATTTCTTTATTCAGCACTGATTTGTGCAGTCAGTTTCCCAGTTCTGATAGCAGTAAGGCATTTAATTCTCTTGATCTGCAAAGCATGGACTGTTCTGTACTTTTGGAACATCTATCTGACCTCTTCAAAACATTTCTCTCTAAATTTTTGTACTCTCATCTGAAGTTCTGTGTTCTTAAATTGTGGAGTGTGTCATCCATGTTCTTCAAAACCCAGTGCTCTGATGTTTGGATATGCAAGGTTCTCTAAGCAGCCACATGGCATGCTTTATCTTGATGGGAAAATGAGAATTTGCTTCCTTTTTGTTGCCCTCCCAATTACTCGAGTGAGGCTAAGAAATTTAAAATATTTTTATAATAACCAGTCCGGTGATTTTAAGAGTAGTTATTCAGCAGAGATTACAAACCAGCAGTGTCCTCAGCAGTGCTCTGCTCCCCTCTGTAAGGCACGTGTGGTGATTCCAGCCAGTTCTGTTCAGTGCCGTGGGTGCAGCACTCCGTGACAGCTTCTTTGTTCCTTGGCTGAGCTCATCTTCCTGTCAGCACTTCTAACTGCCCTGAAGACACCTGGTCTTACCTGATCTCAGACTCTGGCAGTCATGCCATCCTCTCCCAAGCACCCCTTGCTGTGTTTGTTGGCTGACAGGGAGCTGTGCCTGCCCCAGGCTCGTGGCCAGGAGGGAAGCCCAGCCTTTTCTGCCTGGGTGATGTCCTTGGTGGTCCTGTGCCAGTAATTGCATTCCCCAGTCTTCTGAATTACTGCACAGGCAGGATTAATATTAAGAACAGCTCTGTTCTTGTTTTAAAGGTTTGTTATGTGAGGAAGTGAAATGAGGTTTGTACCTGACTCCCTCCCTGGTAAGGCTCACTTACCTTTGACAGAATTGCATAATGTATGTTCTGTAACTAATAGCTGAATTAAAAGTTAGTGTGTAGGAAAGAAACTTACCTGATGCAGCCCTTCTGGTGATGTTAAATCTGGATGACGTGCTTCTTGGGGAGTAATGAGGGCTAATAACTTGGAAGTAAATAAGGCAACTCATGTGATTTTTTTCCTTCTTTTTTTTTTCTTATTCTAGAACCACAGAGCAGACCCAGAAGAGCTTTTCACAAAATTGGAACGCATTGGGAAAGGCTCCTTTGGTGAGGTCTTCAAAGGAATTGATAATCGGACACAGCAAGTGGTTGCCATAAAAATCATAGACCTTGAGGAAGCAGAAGATGAAATAGAAGATATACAGCAAGAGATAACTGTTTTAAGTCAGTGTGACAGTCCTTACGTAACAAAATACTATGGATCGTATTTAAAGGTAACGTATAATATTGCACAAAGATTTGCTAGAATATTGCTAGGAAAATCATGTAAAATTAAGGAAGATTTATCATGACAACCTGGCATTTTTAGTAGGTTTTTTTTTTTTTTTTTGAACAGAGTTTTTCACTTCATTTTTTCTCTTTTTTGCTGCTTGCTCTTTGGGGCTGGGATTTGCACAAAATGGGTACAGTACAAACAGAGCTGATAAAGGATTCCTTTTGCCATTGTTTTTGGACCTTGGGTTTCTCTCTCCCTCCACAATCCCTAGCACAATTTATTGGCTTTTCTGAGCAAGAGAAATACACCTTCATAGTTACAGAAACAAAAGCTGTGCCTGGTGTGGAAAAAAATCCTGCGCCATGTAAAATGTGTTGGCAGTTATGCAGCTTGGTAGGCCTGAGACAAAGTAACACTGACATCAGCAGAATTATGTAACCACTGTGTGAAATGTTATCTAAGGCATAATTTAACAAACAAACAAAAATTAAAACCTACGGAAAACCAAAATGTTGAGTAAAACTTTTCACCTTAAATGGTGCTTAAAGATTTTGTGCTGCTGGCATGTTTTAGATGATTTTTTAAAAAATCTCTGAAACCATTTAGTGTAAGCTAAAGTTCTAGTGATAGCTCAAAGTATGTTAAATACCTAGGATGGGTTATTTTCCTGTGTTTGGGGTTTTTGTTGGTTTTGGTTTGTTTGCTTCAGTTTCAGAGGTTTGTCTGGTTGGTTTTGTTTTTTGGTGCTTGGTCTCCCTCTCAGCATTTCTGCTTTCTTAAGGTTTAGTGGGATTTGCTGCATTTTAAAGACATTTCTGATAAGTGTTCTCTGTGTCACACTTGTGCTGTATCTTTCAGTGATACGTGAAAGTATTTGCAGAATTTATTTAGTAGTATTTGTAGATTTTGTTTTTTTCTGTTTAAATGGCAAAAGTATTCTATCTTTTATATTTTACACTAAGTGGGCAAGTTGTTTTTCCAATATTTCCAGTATATTTAGTATACACCAAAGACTAACTTCTCATTTTGGCTAATGTAAGACAGCTGTAGTGGCTTTGCTGTTTACTGTGAGTTCTTCACACCCAAGTAAACACACAAATTGCCCTTGATAACCCTTTTTTGCTTCTCTCTCTATTGGGCTCAATCAGTGGTATTTTTGTTTTGTTTGTGAATAAGTAATGAATGTCTGAGAAGTAGGATTTACTTTCCACCATCACAGCATATTAAAACAAGCAGGTTCATCTCAAGATGACTTCGAGTTCAACTAGTAAGACTCCCCTGGAGCAGTGTACAAATGGTACTGAAGATCCAGACACGATTGGTCTTTTTACAGTCCTTTATTTTCTGTGATGAGCTAAGTCCTAAATTCTCTTCTTCTGAATATCCATAATTTCAGCTTTGTGCTGTAACAGCCCAGTTGTTTGCCCTGAAGTACAAACAGGTCAAAGTAAGTCTTGGAAAGTGTTTTTTCTTGGAAGTGGTTTTGGTTAGAAAAGTATTTTGTGAAATCTCAGATCTGAACAGTGATTTCAACAGCTATAAATGGAGGAATTAAACTTTGGGCAGGGATTTGTTTTGTTTGTTCTTTGTTTTCTGAGAAGTGGGGGGTGGAAAAGGCTTTATAAGTTACGGATTGAATGGGGAAAGAAAATAGTCTTTTCAGCAATATTGTTATTCACAGCAATATCAGTATGGAAAGTAAAGTCTAATTACTTTGTTAGTGCTATACAGCTATTAAATTCTGCTTAGATTTTTTTATTTTTAAACAATTCTTGGCAAATACAGGATCATGTTAATGCTGCAGTACTCTCCTCACTGCTTTGTGAGTTCTTTCAATTTCTGTTCTAAATGGATAAAATCTGAAAGATTAATGCTGATCTCTTGTTTACTTTTCACATTTGTAAAGTTTTTGGGAAAGGAAAATTTCTTTGCATGGAGTTTGGGGAGCTGTTTGTGAAATTTTGGTTACTTTCCCATTCCTTTAAGAAATTCCTCTTAACAAAAAAAAAAAAAATTCTGAAAAGTCGTTCCCAGGAATGTTTTCCATCCCAGAGTAGCATGATAGGTAATTCTGCTGCTTGCTATTCCCCAGGTAAATGAATAAAAATGTCCAAAAATAAGTGACTACATTTAATTCTGTAATTAAAAATAAATAAAGCAACTTTTTAAGTAGTATCTTCTACCTGAGTTGTTCTTAGACTCTATTAAACCCCGGTTGCTAGTTCAAGATCTTTCAGCTTGAGAGTCCTCAGGGGAAAGAGGGTATTGGCTTTGTTCAGTGTGCAAAGAATCTTTTATTCTGCCTTTTCATTTTAGTAATAGCAGGTATTTTGAGAGTCGTGTCTGTCTACTTCTGTTTATTCGGTTTTTTACTTAATTGCTCTAGCTGTTAACTTTTTATTAGCTATTTCCTTGAGAGTGGCTGTCAGCCTAATTGTTAAGCTGTGTAGTACTTCATTCAGGGTTTAATTTTTTCTATACAGTATAAGTACAATGAAATGGGTTCAGTTGTGTACCAAATGACTGTATAATTAAAGGTTGAAGAATATTGAGGTTAAATTCTGAAAAATAAGACATCTTATTTCTTACAAAACCAAGTCCTAGGCTGCAGAGATCAGAAGCAGTTTGCTCTGGATACAACTGGTGTGAAATTCACATTCACAGTGGTCCCATATGTTTATTCCTGGATACTTCAATTTATATATTTAGATCATGGAAAAAAATCCGAGAAATATTTTTTTAAGATAATGGTTAAAAAGAGCATAAGCATAAGGTAAATAGGAGGTATTTCAAAATTTAAGATACTTTTTTTTTTCCCATTGCATCTTTCTTTACAGGCAAACAGAACAGTTGAGCCAGTGTGCTGTGTTTCAGATCATACTTTATGGACTAGAAATAGTTCAGTGAAGTGTATTAATCTTACATGTAGCTCTCTCTGAAGCTGTGGAAATGCCATTAGAAATGTTTGTAGTTTTACACTGTTCAAAGAGACACTAGTATTTTGCTGACTAAATACCAAAGCAAACCCTCAGTGCAAAGGCATTTCAGTTGCCTACAGCACTTACTGGTATTTCTCTAGTTCAGAAATCTAGATCTGTCTTACATCTTTAAATTTTGTAGTTTCTACTTTGAAGAAGTCACAGCTGAGACAATGTGTTGGCTTCAGGTTTATCATGTAAGCCTCGGTTTATCCAGTTGAACTGGAATGGAACATCTTCAGTCATAGTTTACTCTTTTTTAATCAATTTTAACTAAGCTTTGAATAAGCAGATTGTTATTGTCGTCATTTCATAGTTTTTGAGTTTTCCCTCCAGCAAGATAGTTGATAGCTAGGAGTTGTTATGACTAAAATACATTAGAAGAGATAATTGTGAGGGGGTTGTAACTGCAAGCATTTCAGATGAGAGATTTTGTTTTTGTACCAGTGGTAAAGTCTCTTCTGCGTATTCTGTATCTTGACAGTTTCTTTGCACTTCAGGGTGCAAAGGCAGCCTTGTGGCTGATAGAGATGGAGTGGCCCAGTCCCAGGGAGGCTGGGGCTTGCCAGCTGCATGCAGGCAATTCCAGATGCCCCTGCTGCTTCTGAAAGGCAGAAGGAAAGAGTTATCTTTTTTTCAATTACTTGACTTACTAACTTGTGACATTCTGCAGCCTAGCTGTTCATTAGCTACAGCTTGTATATCCAACTTCTAAATGTGATTTTAAAAGTGTGGACAGTCCCTTAATAGTTTTCCTAGCAGTGCAGTGTTACTTGTCTGTTATCAGGTAGTTTAGTCTGGAAAAACTTACCATTGGTACAAGATGGCAGGGTCTGCTTTCTTGAGGTAAAGTTCGTGCCAGTTTTCAGTAATTGTGACAGAAGAAGTTGCAAAAGCACCATATCGTGGTAGTGTGGGATATCTTGAAGTTCAAATGGGAGTTTACCATTGAATTAACCTTAAAGCTTAGGAATTAGTAATTTTTCCTTATATTTTTGTTGGGTGTCTGGCAAGATCAATAGTGTTTTATAAACATACTGGTAGCATATATACATATGTAGCTACATAAATATACATAAAGCATATATACAGTCAAAGAATGCACCTTAATAAGCGCACTTGTGTACAAAAATAAAATGTTTTACTTTTATATCATGGCTTTCACTAATGTGTGTAGAATCATGTACACTTCAGCTGTATTGCAGCTTTTGTGGCTGTAAGATAATTTAAGTCCTGATGGGGGTTTTTGTAGATATTTGTAGATATTTTGTATTTGTAGAAGGTCAGGATCTAAATTTGTCTCCTCATCCCTATTGCACTTGGAATCCAATTTACATATCAATAAATAAACCATTGGATGTGGAGGGTCCCCTTGATAAGTTAGGTTAGATAGCTGAAATGAATGTTTTCCTCCAGCTTAATGGCTTGTCAAAATGCATTACTCCCCTACCAGTTCAGGCAAGAAAAAGATTAAAAGTATTAAAAGTTACCGTAGTTCTGGCATGTTCTGCTTACACAAGTTTGGAAAGTGCACTTGATGAAGTGCTTCAGCTGGACTTTCCAACAGTACCATAGAGATAAATCTCTTAATGACTGGATTCCATGACTGTTTTCCCTATTTGTGCCATTTAGATTAAGGTTTTCAGTATCTAGCCTTGTAACTATTACAACCACCTGAGCTTGCTCTTTTCTTTTGCAGTTAAAACAAACCTGAAGTTTTTCTCAGCTTTTCAGATTCAAATACGGAGAAATCCTACAGTAACATCCAGAGACTTCCATCAGAACTGTGCAGCACTTTGTGCAGCAAAGCTTTGAGACAATCTAGAGATACTGGTTGTTCTGTCCTGTCTATTTGTACTTGGCTGACAGAAAATAGCTAGGAAAAAGGTTGTTCATGCCTGGCTAGAAAATATCCACACCCAATTACAGTGGATAGTAGCAGTTTCTTTGAGACATTGTTTGAGAAACAGTACTTACTCATTTTCACCCTGTACTGTTTTCAAGTAATAGTCAAATCCTCCAAACATGTCTGGTAACCACAGTGTTTGCCTTGAGCAGGAGTTCCTTGCAGGTCTTCTGAGCTGACAAAGTTGGGCTTTATAAAAACTGCTAAAATTAGCCAGCCCTTCCCTGCTGAGATCATAATATTGGAATAGACTCTCATAAATGGTGTGGGTTTTAAATTCAGTATAAACCTAATAGAGCACACTTTGTTAGGATGATTGGATGTGGTGCTTTCAGAAACTGCACCTTTATTTGCTTGCTGAGTTTTCTTTAGATTTCCATCCCTGGGCATGCCATAGGGTGGGAAAGTATACAATGGAGAATGCAAGAGGCTTTAGAGAGTACTCCTGCCCTAAGCTTGTGCTCTGTAATGAGGAACTAGCATTGGTAAATATTTGCTGGAAACCTACACAGTGTGTGTGGTACTCCACCAGCTGTGGTTCAGTTGAGTATTTTTAATAACTGGGTTTTATTTTAAATAAATGTATTTATTCACAGAATTTTCTGGAGTAGTACCACATAGATTCTTACTTGAGTTTTGTCTTTTGAGGGGACTCTGGCAAGCAAGTAGTCTGTAGATTTGCTACCAAGTGTTTCCAGTTTTGTTTCACCTTTTGCAGTGACAAGCCGAGTCAGCACCTAGAAATCAGTGTTAGAATAACGTGTCGGTTCTAGAGGCTGAGACATCTCCACAGAGGAAGTGCAGAAATTCACATATTCTCAAGGTCCATTTAAAATAGCTATCTGTATGTAATCAAAATTTAAACCACCGCCTAATCAGTTTTTTCCCTCTTGAGTTCCGTTCTTTTAAGTGAAATCGTTCTAGATATGTTTTAGCAGAAGTTGGTTAGTAATGATGGTGTTTTTTCATTGCTTTTTCAAATATAGAAGTCAAACTTATTAATTAGTAATTTAGATTTCACAAGAGTTGTGTGATTATTCTACAAGAAGTAATTGCATATAACTAGGTGAGACTCTCTATTTGCCTTTTCCTATGAGTCTGTAGTCTGTTGAAATTTATATAAATTTTTTATGGCATTCTTGGACTTTGACAGCTCACACCTTCCTTTACAGGGCACAAAACTATGGATAATAATGGAATACTTGGGTGGAGGGTCAGCTTTGGATCTTGTAAGTATATGATTGATTTTTTTTGCATTATAAGTATCAGTGAACTTTATTTCATTGTGTTTTTATATCACTTTATAAAAATAAGTACCTGGTGATACTACATCACTGCTGTGTGGTAATGCTCCAAAAAGTGTGAATTTGAATGGTAGTTCTGTCACACTGAATTCACGTTAATTTTTCTATTTTACTCCTCGTCTCTAAGCACTAGGAAGCATCTCTTTGTTCTCAGTCAAATGAAACAATGGGGTGTTTTAGTTTGAGAAGTTCTTTTCTTGCTGTATGTTTGGCAGGGTTTTGAGTTTGGCGTCCTCTGTCCATCGCTTTCCACTTCCAAGTAGAATTCACTACATTTCAGTAAAAAATGTTTCCTTTAGGTTTGGATCTCAGGAATGAATGAGGAGTGTGTCCACAGACATTTAATTTTAACTGGTTGAAAGGTGTTGGGTTTTCCATGTTCAGGTATTTTCAATTAAGCATGAAAGTGCCTTTTAGTTCACATAGTGTGGCATTCATGGAGGGTGTGGCCTGGAGAGTTCTCAAGCACAGCCCATCGAGTGTGGATGTGGTTTCCCCGTGGTTTCAGTGCAGCTCCAACTCAGCTGCAACGTTACAGACCCACCCTTTCCTGTAAGATAATATAGCTCAGTCTTTGTGTGATTCTGAAGGGAAGGTATCATGTCTTCACTATTACAGAATGGTAATAATTATGTATTTGCTAACAAGGGGTTCTGTTTGTGAAAGCTGAAGTATGTGCTTGACTTCACACATCTATTTAGACTTCTTTATGAAAATTCATCACATCAGCTCACCAAAAACATAGTAATTAGGCATATCATGTGGTAGTTTGTAGCTCTAGAACTTGGCCCTTTTGAGAAAGGAGCTGTGAGGTACTCTGAACACTTTTGAGGAATTGGTTGTATCCTGTGGACTGTCAGAAACAGGGAAGTAGCTTTTACTAGTGCCTATTTAAATCACTGAACCTATAGAAGAATAAAGTTTTAGAAGAATAAAATTTAAGTCTTGCCTCATTTGCCTCACCATAGTTTCATGGTAGTCACTGTTTTGGTTCTGTGTCGTTGGTATTTTTTTGATCACTCACCTTAATTTCTTTTGTTTTATTTGCATAGCTTTCTAATGTGCAAAGTTTACACTTAATCCATTAGCAGATTTGTAGTAGCATGTTATGTTCTTGATACAAAAGCAAGCATGGAATCACAGAGGCTGGGACAAGTAAAAACGGCATCATTAAGTTTAAATCCCACAGTTAACAGATTAATCTATTTTGAAATTGGTTTTCTTAATTTGCTTAATCTAAATTGCAAAATTCAGTCTGCTGAGTTTGCTGCCTGTAGGGAAATACAGCTTTGTGGCAAGTTAGTTGGTGCTTTTCTTGTGCTTTGCATGCTGAGGAGAGCACAGGCAGCAGTGTGTGTTCAAGGAGTGACAGCATTTTCAGTATATTGGCAGGAGAGGAGATATGAAGATGATCATTCCAGTGGCACCTATTTCAATTAGAATATTGACATATTGCTTTGAATATTTCATTTATTTTGTCAGTTCTTTACTTTAAAAAGACGTTTCAAGTTTAAGATTTAATTTAATCAAAGCAAGGCAAAAATTAGATACAAGACTAAAATTATTTTAATGTGCCTTTTTTCCAAAGCTGCGTGCTGGCCCATTTGATGAGTTCCAGATTGCTACTATGCTAAAGGAAATCTTGAAAGGTCTTGACTACCTACACTCAGAGAAGAAAATTCACAGGGATATAAAAGGTGTGCGGCATTTCAAATGTTATTTGTTAAAGCCTTCAAAAACCATAAAACAGTATTCTAATTAGTTATTACATTATTTCCTCTTGGCAGCTGCCAATGTCTTGTTATCAGAACAAGGTGATGTTAAGCTTGCTGATTTTGGAGTTGCTGGGCAGCTAACAGACACACAAATTAAGAGAAATACCTTTGTTGGAACCCCGTTTTGGATGGCCCCTGAGGTTATTCAGCAGTCAGCATATGATTCAAAAGTAAGTATGAGAGCAGAACATACTTTTTTTGTATCTGATTATCCAACAGCATTTATTTTGGTTTTTTTTGCTTTTACCTCTATCAGTATGGGGAGAAAAAAAAGTATATTTGAAATTACAGGGTTTCAAATAATAAAAGTAGGGTTAAAATGGTTTTATACAGTAGTAAACATGTCATTGTACTCGGGTGCAGAGTCACCAAGTAAAATGGTGATGTCATGTCTCTTTCAGAGCAACTCCCTGAATGTTGGGTGATGGGTTGATTTGGTGTCAGTTCAATGTTTTGCATTTAATTCAAACAGTAATGAAGTGCTCACAAACTAAATGCCACCAGAACATGGCAGTGTATTTAAAGCCAAGATGGTGACCAAAATGTTAATTTCTTCTCACATTTTTGTACACAGCTCTGGGTATAATTTCTCAAATGGTATTTCTGAGGATCCATGTAATGTTGAAAATTTTAGCACAGGTTTTGAGAAGGTAAAAAGTAACTTGGTGGGTGTGGCTTTGTAGCATTATGGTACCTTCTGCCTTTCTTTCTCATGAGAGCTCTTGATGCATGACTAATTGTAAAGGACAGTTTCCCTATGTGAACTAGCTGCAGGAAAGCAGAGTTCTTCCATGTTTTTGTGAGAGTAGAGAACTGGTGCTAGAAGCTAGAAATGACAGTAAGGAGGGAACTCTTCTGTGTGTAAAACCACAAGATGTCCTAGAGCGTGTGGTTGGTGAAACAGCAGCATGTTTCAGTCTGGCGTTGGACTTTCCACATTTCATAGGCAAAATCTTAAAATAGGATCAGGAGAATAAAAATCTTATTATGTGTGAAGAAATACTTTCTTACTGCTTTTTCTCAAATAGTAAACATGAAACTGTACATATGTGATGTGCATATAAAGAAAAAACGGTTGGATATCTGAAATGTCCTGAAAACATTCACACTCCAGGAGACTTTCCCAAGATCAGTCAGACTTGAAGGAATTTGTGTGCTTGTCACAAGGGTTCTTGCTGATAAAAAAGTTGGAATTTTCCTGTTTAGGATTTCAGTGGTCCCACTGTAATGTGTTCCCTAGTGCATTTTGGAAAAGGTCTCTGCTCTGCTTTAAAAATGTGTGTTGGCCAGTCAGACTGGGAGTAATTCTTCTGCTTGCCCTATGTAAAGATCAGCTTTACCACCCCTTCATTTACATTTCCCCAGCAACCTAATCTTTTGCCTTCCATATCTCCTCAGTGTGTCACAAGGGCAATGTCTTCCCCCTTTTTTTCCATGCCGGTAGGCTGGGGAGAGCACCAAAGATACAAGCCTTTGGTATGAGAGTTGAAGGATTTGGATAAGATACACTTCAATTTCTAGACTAATACTGATGAACTATTTTGGTATCTGGACTGAATTTTAATCTTTCTTCTTCTCTATCTACTGCAAAATGCTGGAAATGTATGGTAGAAATTCATACATTCTAGTAGTGCCAGAGATTTGTAAGCCCCATCTCTTCTTTCAAATAATTTTGCTACAATATACATTCTTGGTTGTGGTATTTCAGTAATAAACAGTGAGTTAGTTTAATTCTTTGCTATAAAGTACAGCTATTTTAGGTCTTGTGAACAAAAAAGGAATATTGGAGAGATGCAAACTGTAATCCTTGTTTACTCTATGGGCAGTTATGGTTTATGATTCTGTGCCAAGTGTAGTCGACTGTTGTCAAGCGTTTTCTTAATGAGAAACACCTTTAGTGGTCTAAGTAGCTATTGTAGCTCATCTAAAAAGATGCAAGTAATAATATATTTCACTTGGGAAAAAAAATCAAAATCAGAAAAGAATTTTAGAATACTAGTATTTTATATATGATATCAAAATATCATACTGTGTTTTGATACAAAGGCAGAATTTGTTTATAGTGCTTGCTTTTAGCTAAAATAGATGGTACTTCTTTATTTTTGTGTGACTTACACTGTGAACTTGGTGCTTCAAGTGGTGTTTCAAGTCTAACTAGTTGTCAATAATTCTCCAGGTAAATTAATCAAGCAGTCTGTTAGGAAAGAAATTAAGTGATTCCCTGCTGGATTTGACTCAGCTTTCTTCCTTGTTTCCTTAGAGTGAGCTGACAAACAAGCTTGGATACCTAAACAAACTCTGAATTAGACATAGGAAATTTGTGGCAATTTGTCATTAATATATGGAAAAAATCAAAGGAAGGTCAATATTTCTGAAGCTTTTCCAAAAGCATATATATTTAAGTGTCCATTTCACTTGCTGGCAGTGCAACTGCAACAAAAATTATGATCTAGATGTTTATCATTAAAGACTGATTAAGTCAGCCAGGTCTTTGTGAGTCAGTTGTTTCTGAAGCGTTAGAAAGGAATGTTTGCACTATCTACTTAAGGCAACATTAATTTTATTATATAGGTGCGTTATATGTGAAGGTTTCAGTTATTGAATGAATGCAGTCATGACAGCCCATAATTTTGTACTAACAGTCCCTTTTCCCTCTCTCAGGCTGACATATGGTCGCTGGGCATCACTGCAATTGAACTGGCCAAGGGGGAGCCTCCCAACTCGGATATGCATCCAATGAGAGTTCTGTTCCTCATTCCAAAAAACAATCCTCCCACTCTATTAGGAGATTTCAGTAAACCTTTTAAAGAATTCATTGATGCCTGTCTGAATAAGGACCCAACATTTGTGAGTAGATAAGTGTGTGTGTAGATATTTCCGTTTTGTTTTTTGTTCTCCTATGCTTGTGAAGCATTTTGCTGGCGTTGTGCATCATCAGTGATTGAAATAATCTTAGAGACTATACTTTCCACTGTAAATTTTAGTGGTGCTTTTCAATATCTCTGTCTCTGTCCTAGTTTGTTTGTTTAAAATACTCAAAAGGGGGAGGGAGAATGCTGAAAGAAATTACAGTGACGGAGGCAGATTCCTAAAATGCACTCTGAACTAGGATAATGTCAAAAGAGAAGCTTTATCAGAGGAGGGAATCATCTGAACTCCTTTTCTTCAGCACAGCTTTCGCTGTCTGAATTCAGCTTACAAGGAAACGCTGCACTGGAGAGTTTTCATTAGTCATTTTCCTGGGTGTGACCTTCTAACGTAGAAGGATAAGCTGTATCGTCCATGGGTGACTTGATCATATTTTTAGCATACTCGTAAATGTGGATTACTGGCTTTACTGACTTCCTGTTTCACTAATTTCCTGATGTTATACAAGTGAGCTCTAGAAGTCTGTTGTCTTACTAAGTCTCCCCTATTAGCATTTTAAATCACTGAATGTTAGCATAACATTAAATATTTAAAGTGTTTCTTGCAGCGCCCCACTGCAAAAGAACTTCTGAAGCACAAATTCATTATGAAAAATGCCAAGAAGACTTCCTATCTGACAGAACTGATTGATAGGTTTAAGAGATGGAAAGCAGAGGGACATAGTAGTGATGAAAGTGATTCCGATGGTTCAGATTCGTAAGTTTCTTTTCAGTACAGTCTTTTTTGGGTGTGTTTTTTCATTTAGATAATGTTCTTAAAGTGGGTTTGCTGCAGCATTTCTGTGTAATAACACCATTTCTGTACACCTATTGTTTTTTTATTGTCTTCTTCCAAGAAAACCCCCTATATGACCCTAAAGATTAACACATAAGTCAAGCCGTGTGCTTGTTACCTCTTTAAACTTTCTCTCTTTAAACTCAATTTCAGTTCTGGTTAAGTGCTATTTATTTCCTAGTCTGAGGCTAGTGGTTGTACCAAAACCACTGAATCACAATTAGAGTTATCACAGAGCAAAGTTGAGGTGCGTGAAGAAGTTTGCACAATGCCTGTGGAACAGCATGCTTTCTGTAAGTCTCTTGTTTTTCTGGCTATCAGATAACTCTTAAATGGGATGCCATGAGAGAAGGTAGGTAAGCCTTGTAGGGTAGATAACATCTTCTGTTTGCTTTTGATCACATTTCAATTTATTCAGCCTCTTTTAAAGTTCAGGTAATGTTTCAATACGTGTTTTTCTTACTTTAAAGAATATGGAACTAATCCTGATAGACTTGTTATGTACTTGGGTTACCTGTACTTCCTTGGTGTTCTGTTGTGTTATGTGCATCACGTCCTTCTTGTTTCAGGGAGTCCAGCAACAAAGAAAATAATTCTCACCCTGAGTGGAGCTTTACTACCGTTCGGAAGAAGCCGGATGCAAAGAAGCTCCAGAACGGGACGGTTCGTACAGACAGAGGAGTTCTTCTTCCTAACTGCTGGTTCTGGAGCCAGTTTGAGGAAGATAGTGATAAAACTTAGTAACTTCACTTTTCATAAGAACTGATTGGGTTTTTTTGCAGTTCAAGACATAATGCATGTTAGTGATATTTGCTATGCCACGTCAGCCTCAACTACAAAATATACAGCAGATGTACTCTAGATCAGTATCCATGCATAGAGATGGTAATTCTAAAGTCTCTTAGTAGTGAGGAAGAGCAAGGTTTTTTTGATGCTGAATGACATTGTTTGAGATGTGTCATCAGGCATCTGTTTCAACATCCTACAACATTTGTTGATGTACTGTGTTTATGGGTTTTGTAATTTTAAACACTTAGTTACATTTAACTCAACTTCCAAAATCACATGTGTGCTGTGTTAAGAGGCAATGTGCATATTGTATATATGCTGATGTATGTTGTAACATGCTGATGTAATCCATATTTGTTAACTTCTAGGATCAGGATCTTGTTAAAACTTTGAGTTGTTTAACTATGATAATCACCCCTGTGTTTGCTGAGGTAAGTGTTGGCTTAAAAATCTTCTTCAAAAGTATTAGCCAAATGTCTAATAACTTTTCTGAGTTGTAACTTTTTTGTTTTGTTCCTCAGCTCAAGCAGCAGGATACAAATAATGCTAACAGAAAGAAAGCAATTGAGGAACTTGAGAAAAGCATCAATGTGGCTGAAGCAACGTGTCCAGGGATCACAGATAAGATGGTGAAGAAACTTATGGAGAAATTTCAGAAGTAAGTAGTTCAGTCATAAGAGAAAGATCTGCTATGTCCAGTACTTTAAACCTTCAGCTTTGTAACTGTAGGTAACACTTCTATTTGAGACTAAAACTAATATTAGCAATTACTGTATCTGGTCTTGAAGTGCTGCAGCTTTTACTCTAGTTGCTCTATCTTGCTTCTTCCATTTGGCCTGTAGGTTTGTCTTAAGCATATTTACAGGCAATAGGGGAGAACAGAGAATCTTGTTCTTACCTCTTTTGGGAATGTTTTCTTGAAAATGTCACTTCTGGTGGGTTTTTTACTATGAACCATTAAGATGAAGGCACGTACTAGTTTAGATACAGAAATATTTATGTGCTGTTTGCCTAGCTGAAACAATATAATTAACAAATTTTTTAATCTGCACTTTGTATCTAGATTTTCTGTTAATGACTCATCCTAAGAAACTTCACACAATTGACTGCTCTTTCGTATGGACCCAGTGAAACCCACCAAAACTACTTCAAGCTTGGCAGTGCTTAGCTCATGAGCTCCTTGTGCCTTTTGGATCTTTGCAACATATTGATGGTGATTGAGGATTTGAAAGAACCTACTCAACTATTTTGTGGCAGTGCACATGGTTTTATATTTTCAGGAAATTATTTTGTAAAGAACAACTTTTAATATTGTAGTTTCACCTGTTTAATCTGATAAATGTCGAGGTGCAGTTTTGCTTTTAGAAATAACCATTACTTTAGTTAATAGAATGTGCAAGTACAGTATGTTTTGATGCTATTTTGTTCCTGTACATGGAATTGTACAGGTCTTTTGTATTCATGAGTTAAACTTTTGTAAATCACTAACAAGCTTCAGAGAAAAATAGCTTTTTCACAAGCATATTCAAGACATGTAATGTAGTGGCAAGGGTATTGCTGTAGCACCTGCTTCAACCAGCATATAGTTATCATGCCCTGAAAAACAAACCTGCAACAGCATCTGTTTTCATTCTAAATTGGTACAGTATTTTAGGCAGCTCTATGATTAAATATATTTGAGAGCAATATGGCAATAGTTTGCAGGTGTTATGTAGCAACAGGTTTATCCTGATGTACAGTCTGTGTATTACCTTTTAGAACAGGTTTTGAAGTAGTAACTCAATCTTATATCATCATGGTAGGAGAATTTAGAGCAATACAGTTGAGGGGGTGGGGGCTTTCGGCAATAATGGACGGAACCTGAAGTCCAGTTTAACTTAATTTAATATTTTTTTTTTCCTCTGAGTATACATGCCTGGGTGGAAGGGAGCCAGAGAAGCTGAGCGTCACATGTTACATACCTCGCACACAGCTATCGGTGTAACACCAGCGTTCTGTGTGGTGGTGTTGTTTCTCCTGTAAGATATTTATACACCTCTTTTTTTGTTGTTCTGAAATACATTAAATACAGTACATCATCAACATAATTTGTTTATAATTTTCTGAAAGTGTATTTTAAATATGTATTTACCAGTTAATATGCAAATAACTGAGTTATAGATATTCTTTCACAAAAAGGTAGTACTGTGCAGTACGGAGTGATTTTTTTTCATAAAAAGTAGGTAAGACTATAAGGTTGCTTTCAGTTATATATTTATGGTACTGCTAGATGGGTAATCTCTTCTGTTGTTCTGTTTTGATTTGGTTTTTTCCCTTTTTCAACCCAGTATGTATATTATGCTGAAGTTTTGAACTGGGATTGTTTTTCAGTACTTAGCTGTGGAACTGTTGGTGTAAATTTATTTTTGATAAAGGCTGGGTGTGTTTATTTTATGGTTCAGACCTGCACATTTTGTTTTTGCACAAAAGTCATTTTAAAGAATCTGAAATATATCTGCCAAATATTGAAAAAGTAATGGTGTGCAAGTAAATACTGCATTTTTTTCGTCAAATGTTGCCATTACATCGTTTTTATATAAAGGACACTTGTGAGAGATGGTGGTTAGATATGCCAAGGACAATTATTTTCAATGGTGCCTACACTGTAAAAAAAATTACTTTTAACTCCTTGTTTTAATTTTAAAAAAATGTTTCTCTTTAAACCTTTCATCTGCTATATAACTGAAATTCAATTAGAATTTATATCTGAGAAAAAGTCTGGAAATAGTTTTTGAAAACAATAATGTTATGGATTAAATAAATATTTTTATAAATGTAAAAGCAGCAAAAGTTGTAAATACAGTTGATCTGAAGCTTTACAAAATAACTGCATCACAGAAACAAATTGTAGTGCTCCTCTAGCTTCTGTAGTTGTTAGTCTTGTAAATCTGTTTATAGATGAATCTTATTTCAATGTTTGGGGGGGGGTAAAATGGTTTAAAAATAAATATTTAAGTTCTTTCATGAGCTTGTTCTGTTGTGCATCATTTTATTGTGGATTTCAGCAGCTGTGCAGAGGTGTGGACATGTCTGTCACAGACTCATGTTGTGAGAGAAGTGTTTCCTGCATGGATGCTTGCAAAGCTCTGGGTGCCCCACACTGTCCTTGTCCAGAGGTCACCTTCCAGCTGCTTCCCCCCAGGGAATGGATGGAGCAGTCCCAGGGTTCAGTTTGGTTCCTTTCCTAGGGATGAGACTCCAGGTTGTGTGAGCTCAGACATGTCTGGCAGTGCAGCTCTGTCACAGCTCTGTCACAGCTCTGGCTGCCTTTGGCCTCGGAGCAGGGCAGTGAAGGGACACACAGGCCTGTGCCACAGCTCCCTTGAGTTTCACCTCGGCAGCCTCAACACAAGTCTCATTTTAAGGAGCTCTGTATACATTTTTCAGAATTAAAAACACGTTTTTACTTCCATGCCACTTCCCTTAAGGTGTTCATTTTCTGTGGGAAAGAGCTGGTGGGGATTCCTCCTGAGTTTTGTAGCTGGTGACTCTGCCTTGTTGGCACAGGATCTCTCATGTATGCAACTCAATGAACAATTCTGGGTAGGTGAGGTCAGCAAATGATGTGGGAAATTGGAGCCTGATATGTTTGAGATACAACTGTAATAAGCTGCTGAATTATGGTGTCTCTTCTTTTCCTGTGGAATGTGTGGGATGTATACCTACCTCGTGGGACAGCATGGGAAAAACTTCCCCACATGTGTACAGAACAGATTCATTCTCTTGTATTACAGTCCATTCAAGAAGGGGTTTTTTTTGTTGTGCTGCATATGCCTGAAGTCTCTGTGCATCCTAAGACTATAATTAGTCCCTAAGAAGGGACATCTGTATTGCTGGTTCCAGAGATGAGCTGTCTTTCCCACGTGTTAGTTATTGATGAACTGTGTAACTTAATCAGCAGTATTCTGTTGCTGGCAGATAGCAAATGGAAAGATAGATCAAAATATTCATGCAGGAACCATCTTCTTGCACTTTTGGTTTGCCATCTTCCTGCTGTAGGAAGAATTGAGAAGAATTGTTGCCAAAGTAATCTTATCAAAGTAGTCTGAATTGCAGAATAGAGAAATGTATTTGTTCTTGGGTAGATGAGTCCTTTACCAATGTAACCATTCTTTAAGCTCTTGCTCTCTGACCCCTCTGTTCATTTCTGTGCAGTCAGTGTAGTGTCATCACACCTGCTCCTGCCTTGCAATTTCAACAGCTGAATAGGAGAGTGTGTAGGTTTTAATGTGTTTGCACAAAGTTTAGTGATTGTTAAATGTCTGATTTTTATCACACTGTTTTATGACTTTACACTGGAATAAAATTATTTTCCTCTTTGCAAAGTTTTAGTGACGTGTATGTTGGCTTGTCTTATTTCACAGCTTTATCTGTTTTGTCTAAACCTTTATCTGTTTTTTATAAACCAGTTACTTCTGTCTGACTGCACTGAGCAGCTTAATGTTTTCCCACTGTGATGCTGCAATGCCTTCTCCCCTACAATAATCCTTTGTGTAAGGACTGTAACAGTTCACATTTTCCAGGTTCTGCCGTTTGTCTTTCACCACCAGCAAACGAAATCTTTCCATGTCCTCTCTCCCTCCTTGTTTTCTTCCCTAGGGAAGCAAAATCTCTTAAATAGATGTCCTTATCTCGGGGGTGAATAGGGCTGAGCAGGGAGCAAGGGGAAGGACTTAGTCAAGGGTTATTTCAATTGTTGCTTGACAAGTAAGCCACTGCTTACTGGGATTGTTCCTTAATTTTAGTCAGTCCCAAGAAAGTGGTTTACGCAATGAATTTAGCTCGGAGATGTCATTTTGTGTCACTTACTGATGAGCTGCTTTGTTCCTCTGCTATTGTTGACCATGTGTAGGATGTGCTGAGGCACAGTGCCCACACTGCCCCAGTGCTCCCTGTCTATGGAAAAATCCAAAAATAGTTCCTAAGTCCTTGTTTCTCCCTCTCAATGCTGTTTTCCCAGCATAGTCTTGAAGACCAGGCCTGGCAGTTCCTGAAGATCTGGGCAGGGTGTTTGTACCGTGGTCTCTTGTGGTGGGACTGTCTCTGCTCTGGGACATGTCCAAGGTTTGGGTCCACATGCTTTGAGGAGCTAACAGGGATTGTGGATGTATCCCAGGGCTGTGTGTGCAGCCTGTGTTTGAAACACTGCTGCTTTTTTTAGCCCTCTACCAAACTGTGCCCACAGATTGCCACTCTTAAATGTTGTACTGAGTGGGTGATTCTTGCTCTTTTCAAGGTGCAGAGCTTTGGGAATGGGGAAGAAACAACCCTCTAGCCAGAAAGATTATCCCTTTTTTCAGTAGAACACGTGCCAGAGCAGCATGAGGGATCTCTGCAGTTCAGAGCTTCAGCACAGGGTAACTAGCAGCAGAAGCAAACCTTATAATGTACTCACTTACTGGGCTAATGCATTTCTTTGGGCAACCAACCAAGAACGTGGCTGTTTTCAGCAGCGTTCTGGGATCTCCATAAGTCTCCACAGTTGCTGCAACAGCCAAGGCACAGAGGGAGCCAGGCAGAAGAGCAGGAGAGGGAAACCAGCTCCTTGGAGCACTGAGGAGCGGGAAACTCACTGAGCTGGGAGGCTCAGGGCAAGGTGTGCTGGGGGGAGTGTGCCTGCAGGACTGGGGGTGCAGATTTCACCGGGCAGGAGGAAGAACTCAAAACTCCAGTGTGAACAACTGTTTTTTATTGTTCCACCTTCTGAAAGAAAGGACAGCAACATGCAGAGTGAGGAGGACCCATAAGCCCAGTTCTTTCTACATTTTAATCTAATTTGTCCCAGCTTCCATGTTTCTGAAATCCTTCCAGCAGGCTGCAGTGGTTTCTCTGCTGTGGCTTTTCTGGGCTGTCCCTCTGCTTATAGTCATGTCCTACAAAGACCTAGAGGGTTGCTCTTAAAGAAAATTCAAGATCCCCCCCTAAAATCTTATGGAGGTGATCTCTCATCATTCCTAAGATTTCCAAGTCAATTTCATGTAGGTTTAGAGTAATAGCAAGTTTTTTAAATAAAAATACTTCCAAGAAGCTGTCTGTTCCTTTGCTACCTGCTCCTGATATCTTTTTTCCCATGCTGCTTAACTTTCCATGCTGCTGAGAACAGATTTGGGGAAGCAAAGGACCTCAGAGAACCCTCTTACACGTGTCCCTCCCTCAGATTTAAGCAGAGCACTGAGGTATTGGGGTTGTCACAGTGCTGCCAGATGATGGCTGATGTGCCTAAGCAAATTAGAGTGTGAACTTACTTCCCAGTGCTCACCATGGGGTGCTTCTAAAAGCTTGACAAGCACTACTGAGATATTTCTGGAGAAGGATAATCCTCTAACTGGGCAGGGAGAAGACAGCCACACACAGAGCCTTGTCTTTGAGTGCCGGATGCTCCCTGCAGCACTGGAGGGAGGTGAGGCAGATGAAGGAGATGGGCTCTGTGTTGGGGTTTTGTCCTGTCCACATGACATCAGCTCAAGGAGCAGCATCCCGTTGTCTTGCTCCTTTCCAAATGGGCCTGAAACACCCTTCCCTCCCGTGTGCTGCCCTGCAGCTGGGAAAAGCAGCAGCTGGGAAAAGCAGCAGCTGAAACTACCTTCTGAGAAGTTTCTTTTTCTACCCCCTCTCAATGAAGACTCCAGCAGCTGAGCTCCAAGCATCAGCTTGGGCAGACATAGAGGCTTAGCAGGGCTTTAGGAGATCCCTGGTCCCCAGCTGAAGCAAGATCCCCCTCACTCCAAGTGTGGTGGCAGAGGCACACCATCTTCCAAATGTGGTGCAGGGGTTGAACACTTCTGAACACACCCCTGATGTCCATTAACATATCCCCTATAGCTAAGAGCACACAAAACACAATCCTATCAATGTTTCATAAGCTGTAAGCAGACCTGCAAAACAAAGAGTGTCACCGTTCTTTAACCCTGGGTCAGCATCAGCCACCTCAGGCCAGTGTCAGGCACCTAGGTGAAATACTTGGAGGCCCCTCTGGGAATCCTCTCCTCAGCAGCACTGCTGGCAAAGGACACCTCCTCATCCTCCTCATCCAGCTGGAGGCTGCCCGAGGAGAGCCGCACGCGGGCCATGGGCGAGCGCAGCACGCGGCCGTACAGGGAGCAGTAGTCGGCGGCCAGCAGGTCCGAGTCGGAGTCGCTGGACTCGGTGCTGCTGCCCAGGTACCGCTCGGTGGAGCGCCGCGGCCCCGGAGCCAGCCCTTGCTGGGCTGGGATGTGCCAAAAAACGCCCCCTTTCCTGCTGCTCAGGGCAGGGCACGGCCCCAGGGGCCTGAACTCAGAGCCGTAGGGGAAGCGGATGGTTTTCATGTCCGACTGGCTCCAGGAGCGCCTGGGAGGCTGGTCCTGAAGGCTGTAATCGAAGGAGCGAGCCAGTGACCTGTTCTCCCCCACCGTGCTGGTGCCCATGGCCGTGCCTGCAGCCTCGTGGTGGAATGGCCCAGCCTGGGTCCCGCTCGGGCTCTGTCTGGGGGAGTTTGCTGCCATGGGGTCGCTTGCACTGGCCAGTCCTGCTGTGTCCTCACCAGGGGCCAGTGCAGGGCCTGGGGACTGCAGGGCCCTGTCCAGATAGAAGAGCATAGGGGGGGCTGGGGCCACCATGGGCTGGGGACAGGGCACATCCATGTACACCAAGGGCCGGGCACTCACTTCCCTCATGTTGCCCACAGAGGTGCTTTTACTGTTCCCAGCAAACTGGTGGTGGGGCCGAAAGGACGTCAAGGGATTCCTGGCTCCAAAGAGGTCGATGGGCTCCCACGCCCGCTCCATCTCCAGCTCGGCGTAGAGCAGGGGGAAGGCAGATGAGCTTTTGGAGTGGGGCAGGAAGGTAGGGGATGCCTCAGGCTTGGAGCGCTCCAGCTCCGTGGCAAACGTCACCTCCATGGTGGAGCTGCGGCGCCGGCTGTCCAGGCTGGGCTCGGAGCCGTGCACTCCGTTGGCGTGGTAGGAGCCCCGGCTGCCGTAGGCCAGGCGTAGCTCCTCCACCTGGGCAGGGCACAGAGAGGGGTGGGAAGGGAGCACCCAGGGCTGGAGGCCTGGCTTGGCCTCCAGCTGAGCTCCTCCATCTGGGGCAGAAATGCCAAGACCTCGGCACAGAACTATGGCTGATGCCATGGGGACTTACCTGCTTTGATACATCCGTCAGGAGGTCCGGGGAGGAGCGGCACTGCCTCTCATCGTAGCGAGATGTGTAGTGTTTCCTGCAGGACAAGAGCATGGGTAGGTGTATGGCCAGGAGGGTCTTTCCCCTCTCCCCAGTCCCCTCAGGCACTGTCCCTCTCCATGCCCTGGGTACCTCTCGAAGGGCAGACTCTTCATCTTAGCCTTCCTCCCGTGCTCCAGCAGCTGCCGCTGAGTCCTCCCACTGCAGCATGGAGGGAGAAATGTGAGCAGCACCATCAGCCCCAGCCCTGGGCAGGCCTTGTGCCCCATTGAGGGGAGGCAGCAGGACCAGGGCAGGGGTCTCTCCAGGACAAGTAGGTGTTATCACCACCTCGGATTCAGACAGGGCGGACATGAAAGGGAGGCTCAGAGCCATCCCCAGGCCCTTCCTAGCCCCAGCACTTCGGGTTTCCCCTGGGAATTTACCTGTAGCGGAAGCTGGAACCTTTGCTGCACAGAAGGGCTTTGGGCTTTGACTTGGGCTCTTCAGAGAGCCTGAAGAAGGCATGGTACTCCACACACGTCTTCCAGAAGGCCTTGCAGGTGTCCCGGCTCGCCATAGTGAACTCCAGAGTGTCCTTGCACAGTGCCTGTGTGCCAGAGACAAGACAGCCAGGGTCAGGAGCATGGGACAAGCTCTGCCATTTGCCCTGCTGATCCCCCAAGGGTCATATGGGCTGTCAGTGGCTCCAGGTGGTGCATTGTCATCTTGCTGGGGACACAGGAGTAGCATGTGTTGCAGCAGGAATGCATTTTTCTCTAAACAGCGAGCTTTGTGTGGCTGACCTTCCATCCACAGCTGTCTGCTCCCGAGCCCAGCAGCTGCCTGTGGTGTGGTACTTACAGAGATGTTTGCATGGAGCTTGATGAGAAAATGCTTCCTCTTGAAACTGAGTTTGCGAATTTTGGACCAGTTGAAGGTGTTGATCTTTGTATTGCCCTGCAAGGACAAACACAGCAATTATAGCTTGATGGGGCAACCTGTGAATACTAAAATGCAGCAAGCCAAGGCCTGAGCTCACAGGACACTGCATAAGACTCCAGTGCAGCTCTGGGAGCTGCTGGAGTCTGGGGAAAGGGTGCTGGGATCTGGTGTTTGACTCTCCATCAGCTGGTTCTACAAGTAGAAATTGAGGATCAGAGCTCAACTCGGCCTGCTGAAGCTCTTTGCAAAAGTCCAGGATGCCCAGGCAAACCTCAGAGAGGTCAAGGCAGGGAGTTCTATCTGTGCTAGCTCAAATACCACATGAGTTAAGGCAGAATCAGGGCCCCAAAGAAATAATATTCTCCTCTCCTTTGCTGGGAAGCATAGCAGTGCTCAGCTCACCCCCACACCTTTAGACCTGGTTTAAACAGGCTGCAAGCACTCTTCAGCCTGTTATCATTTTTCACAAGGTTAGATGCAGCCACAAAACACTGGTGCCATGGCAGAACCAGGAAAAATTGCGTTACTCCATTCTGTGCCACCAGGACCCTCTCAGCTTTCTGGGAGAGCCCAGGTTTTAATGGGCTCACAGATGTTCTAATCATGTGTGAGGGGTGTTTATGGCTCTGAATAAATAACCAGGTCTGGCAGCACTAATTACCAACAGCAGACACACAGCTAGGTTTTATATTTGGGTTTGTTGGGCTTTTTTTTTTTTTTTTCTGTGACAAGATGTTCCCAGGTTGAAATCAGCTGGTGTGGCAGTGGAGCTCTGCCTCACGCTGGCTGAGAGGAAGTCTGTATTTACTGTGCAGCTCGGCCGTGATTACAGCGTTATGTAATTGCACAGACGTGGGGGGCTATTTTCTCTGGAAGATTACACGGTGAACACATGTGACAGAGCCGTGGAACCTGCGCTGCTCACATGGCCTCCACGCTCCTGGGACGAGGGCCAGCAGAGTTGGAGAAGGTTCAGTGGCACACAGCAAGTGCTGGGGGGACGGCGGGGCTGAGCCCCACAGCCACGTCCCAGAGCATCACCTTCACCACCGTGCTCTGTGGGGATGTGGAGCATCCCCTCTTGTAGGATTTGTGAGAGTTCGGAGAGCTCTGAGGGGAGAAGGGTCGCCCCCATCTGGAGAGGTCACCCTGCACTCCTGAGCCCCGGGCTCACCCTCAACACCAGCACCCCCATGTGTGTGACGGCCAGGTTGATCTGTGTCCCCTCGCCGTCGCTGGCGGGGTGCGGGCGGATCCCGTACATCTCCAGCTTCCTGGCCACGTCCAGCAGCTGAACGTCCGACTCGGCCGGCGTCTTCCCTCTGGAGACACAAATACACAGGAGGCAACAGGAGTGAGAAGGCAGATGCCGAAATGGGATGAAAAAATGCCATTTTGTAGGTGCACAGGCTGGCATCACACCCACCCCACGGCCAGCCCTGCCTGCTGATGGGAACACCCTGCCAACAGACGTCCACAGGGGATTTGTGTGGAGCAGCCCTTACCTGTGTCTCCGGTGGTAGTGCATGATCTTGTTGTCCAGGTACTCCTGGTTGGGCAGGTACCTGTGTGTGGCCAGGTGCTGCTGGTCTGTCTCCTCGTGGAAGTCGCCCAGCTCGGCTTTGGGGACACGGGGAGAGCATGGATTAGACTGTGAGGGGTCAGTGCAGTGGGAACCCCTGGCTGCACAGCCAAAGCCCGTCCCCGGGGAAGGGACACTGTCCCTGCTGGCACTCGCTTGTCCTTACACTGCAGCAGGTGGGAGACGAGCAGCGCCGCGCTCTTGTCACTGCAGGGCAGCCGCCCCTGTGCCAGGTCCTTCTTGATCTGGAGGGTGAAGAGGTACCTGTGGAGTGGGACAGGAGCCCTGGGGGAAACTGGGTGCTGGGCTGAGCCATGAGGGCCATGCCTGTTCCCACATCTCCACCCATGGATGCACTTCCACAGGGTCACAGAATGAGCATGCAGCCCCTGCAGAAGGCTGCAGCTGGGCACCACTGTGACCAACACGTCCCTGTCATTGAAATGCTCACCAGTAGATTTCAAAATTAACATCCCTTTCTGTTTTGGAGGGCATTTGCCTCTCTTGGGACTGACGTTCTGCAGAAGCACTGTCTTGGTTTTTTATTCTTAGTCCCTGTTTGCAATACTTTCTCTAAAATCATAAAAGCTAACAGTGTCGTTTTTAAAAATAAAACTAAAGTTGTTCTTTCAGAACGCTGCTTGAGGCAGGAGCTAGACTGAGCAGTCAGACTCTGTGCCCAACTGCTAAAGTATTTGGCAGTAAACAAATTGCAGCCTCATAAGATGGCTGATCCGTCAAGTGGATTGTGTTTAAAAACAGAGGATCAAGAGAAGATATTCTTGGTTTTGTTCTGTAAAGTGTAATACTTAGGATACTTAGGATTACCACTGCTCACAGACAGGCTGGGGCTGATGAAGATAAAGAATTAACACACTGAAAAACACAGAACTGTGTGGGGAGGAAGTAAGAAAACAAGCACTGTACCTGGTCAGTTCTTCTCTCAGGTGGCCGGGGTCCACTGGGAAAAATTTCACCATAAATTTGAAAAGAACCTCCTTAGGATCTTAAAACACAACATCTTCATAAGTTTTCTTTTACAAGTCTATTGAGAACATTTACAACTCTCTTCACACATGCTGCCTGCTTTACAGAGTAAATTAATCTGGACCTTTACAAATCAGTGACTACAACCTGCCCCCCCAAAACCAGCCTGCCCAGGCCCCCAGTATTACCAATGGATGCAAATAGAGATTTGGATACCTAAAGAATGCTGAAGAGAAAAATGCCCCAGCAATTCTTTAAATTGCAAAAATCTCTGTTGGGAGGGGGTTTCCATGAAGTGGTGCCAGGGAGTGTGGCCAGAGCCTTGGTTAATTGCCATCACTGGGGCTGTGTGTTAAACTCACCCCTCCAAGCACTTGGGATGCAACAGCTCCGTAGGAGGCCGCTTGGGCAAAGGTTTTTTTTTGTTGGTTTTTTTTGGTTTTTTGTGGGATGAGTGAGAACAAGCAGCCAAGCCCAAGACAAAGTGCATGGAGGGAGGGAGGCAATTATGTAAGCACCGACTGTCACAGAACACCCTGGGATGGCTCAGAGGGACAGGCCAGAAGGCACTTGGTAACGGAAATAGGTGCCTGCAACAATTCCATTTGTGGTGCACCCAGAAAGGGAAGGCTCCTTACCAGGCTTTCCCCTTTCAGGGAAATTCATGCAAACATTGTGCTGCAGCCTCCCCGTGGCAAAGACTGGGGTCATGGCCCCAAGCTCTCAGTCACCTCCCAGCCATCATGTACTTGGGGAAAACATTATGGGGATGGAAAGAGACCTGTGCTGAAAGCAGCACTGTGCTAACACCAGCCATGGCCAGGCAGAGGAGGGTGGGCCTGAATTCAGGTCAGGCTCTGCAGCATCTCCGTGGGGCTGGGGAGGAGCTGCAGGGCCTGCAGGGCAGAGGGGTGACCCTGCAGGTGCCTGGGCCACTCTGAGCTGCCAAGGGAAAAGGAGGGCACGCAGGAGCAGTGCCTGTCACATTGCCAGCATGGCCACACAGGCACTCAGCCACCCCTGCTCCTCTGCCAAGCTGTCAGGTTATTAACAGCTCCAGCCTAAAATGGTGCAGATACTGGATTGCAAAGGCAGTGGTATTTCCATGGGATTTTGTATGGACTGAAGTGTCCTTGCAAACAATCCTGCCCAGCCTCACACTCTAAAATGGGCCTGGATAATTGCTGGAAGCCAGAGACCCTGTCCCCAAGCAACAACATTGCAAGAACATGTCTGTGCTACACTCTCACTGGTACAGATTTATAAGAAATCTATTCTTGAAATACTTACTTTTGACTTGCTTTGTTATGGGTTTTAGTGGTTCCAACCAGACCTGAAATAAGGCAGTGAAGAGCTGGGTAAATAAACAGCACAGGAGAGGGGAAATAAAAGCAGCAGCAGCATGGTAGAATGCAACATGAAAATGTTGGCCAGCTTGGCTGCTGTGACAAGTGTCCTGTTGAGCAGTGACACATGGATAGCTATGGATAGACCCCATAAACTGTAGATATCACTGGGACTCGTGGCTCCCCTCCTAACTCCCATTTTCAGGCTTTTCCTGCCGTCATGGCAAAACTTTCTATTTAATTTTCCATTTGGAATTTTAGGGAGGTGCTAACAATCCCCCAACCATGCAGGGGATGGCAGCTCCAGGGGCCCACACTGCTGGCTGCACTCACCTGGTTCCCAGCCTGGCTGTGAAACTCCAGCCCAAAGTACTCCTTCTCCACAAGGTTGAGGTGGCTGCAGGTGAGGTTGAAGAGCCCTTTCCCACAGGATTTTTGCTGGCAAACAAACACAGCACAGAAGCAGCAGGTTAGGCAATGCTGACAGCAGCCGTGATGGAATTTCAGAGAGATGGGGAGAAGTTTCAGCCCCCTTCCTTCACCCCTTCCCTGTCCATGCAGCAGCAAAATCTTACTCATTAAATGCTGTTGGCTTCAGCATGTACAACAGGACAACTGCATGCTGTGTTCCCTGCTTTTGGAAATCAGATTCCTTCCCATCACTTCTCTCCTCTATTAAGGAACATAAACCAGAAAGGAAAACAAGACAAAATAAACCACGTTTTGACTCATTGTATGCAACTGTCACTGTCTGGGCAGTTCTGTCCCTGGCCAACCAGTGAGTGATCCCCAGGACAAGCACCTGCCTGAACCAGGGACAGCCATGGCAAACGTGCTTAATTAAGAGCCAACGGGAGCAGACCTCAAACCTGTGCAGTGAGTCCGTGTGCCCCAACAGCTGGGGATGAGCTGCAATTATGGTTAACGATAATTAACAGCAACAGGACCAGAGATCCTGTGCCGTGGGCTCTGAGTCATCCATGGGCTTTAGCAATAGGAATTAAGTGCTGCTACATGCTGATAAGGGAGGCCAGGCTGTAGTTATTCCCAGTAAACAGGAACACTTGGAGGGTGTTTTCTTGACTTGTTGCCATGCTGTATGACCTGTCTGGAGAACAAACCAGGAGGCCTAAGACTCTGGAAAGTGCTCCAGAAAGCACCAGAAATTATAATGGCAGTGACCCACTGCAAAAAACCCTGATATGCCTTCATCAGCTTGTGAAAAGCAGACCAAAAAGAAGTATGGGTTACTGCAAAAGCAAGCTGGAGCAGAGAGACCAGGTTAGACAGCTGCTAAATTATGGCATGTTGGGTGATGGAGGGGAAGACAGGCTGCAGCTCCCCGTGGCAGTGGCTGCCCCCAGCAGGGACGGGAGGCACCTGGCTGCTGGTGGTGATGCACACTAATAACCACCTTTCAGGGCTTCTCCTGGGATGAAATTGCTGGCTCTGTGCTGAAAGGCTGCAGAGAAGTGATAGCATAATAACAGCATTTGCCCTGCAGCACTCTCAGTTCTCCTCAAAATTACTGGATCACAAGGGTAATTAAAAAAATTATAATTTTTTTTTTCCAAGCTAGAATTTTCTAGCATGAAAGGCCTTGGCCTTTGTCAGGCAGCCAGGAAAGACAAGCATTTCTTACTGGGTTATTACCTACCATATGTCTGCTGGGAGCAACCCACTCTGCTCCAAGCCCAGCACTGCCCAGGGACAGGAGCAGCCTCAAACCCAGGAAAACCTGCTCACAGGGAGACACAGCCCTGCTGCTGCAGGGGATGCTTTAGAAACAGAGCCTTTCTCTTGCAGAGTGTTGCTTCCAGGTGTCCTGTCCTGGATTTTGGGGTGCTGAAGCCAGTGCTTCCTCAAGCACCGGGGTACAGTCGTGCTCAGCAGCATCAGCCCTGCACTACACCAAGTGAGAGAAGTGGGGTCTGTGCTGGAGGAGCACAGTGCAAGGCAGAAGCATGACATGTGGGGCTGTTTGTGTGCCACGTCCAAGCCTTCAGGTGCCTCTGGGAATGATGCAGGGTCAGGTCAGCACCCAGAGGCAGAAACCCCAGAGGAGAAGGTGAAAAGGAAAGGCTGCACTGGCCTTTCACTCCTTGGTGAAAGCACCTGGGACTGTGAGCAGAATCAGAAAGCCAGAGGCACTTCCAGAAGTAGACAGCAACACATGCAGCACACGGGACACACACACCCACCCGTGTCCCCAGAGGGACTCTGGCAACACACACAGTCAGATGGCAAATCCCATTTCTGCAGCATTCCCATAGGACAGGCTGCTACAGCCAGGTCTGTGGTTTAGGGGTGAGCAACAGCTCATGGGATTTGGTGTGATCTTTTCCCACCACCTTGGGAGATGCCTGCCCTATCAGGCATGCTGCAGCCAGCACAGAGTGTCATGCACCAAAAGCCACCAACCCTAAGGCTCCCTGTGCCCTCGCTCCTCTGCCACCAGGCCCACACCTCCTGTCAAGGAATTCCCAGCTTTACAGGGGACATATGGCCACAGGAGACTCTGTCCTTCACTCAGCCTCAGCGACCATTTTTTTGGGCTTGTTTGGTTTGCCCAGCGGCATCCCAGGCCCAGCCACGGGGTGTCCAGCAGGGAGGGCACAGTGGGGACATTCAGAGATGTGCCAAGCCCCTTCCCTCCCCTGCCCTGAGGGCTCAGACCTGTTATCCCAGGAACCACCTCCAGTGCTCAGCTGAAGGAAATCCTGGGAACTCAGTGGTCCCAACTATCAGCAAAGATTCAATGGAGGCAGAAGCCTCCCTGGATCAGCATTCAGCTCCAGGAAAAGAACTTGTTCCCATGCAAAGCAGCCTGGAAATGAGACCCTGCTGCACATGCCAGCAGCTGTGACACCCACGTGAGGCAGGTAGAGATGTTTACACTGAGTGTGAGTGCAGGGGGAATCAAGCCCTCTGTGTTTTCTTGCTTTTGTCCTCTTCCCTCCCATTATATTGAAGTACTTCACATTCAAAAGAGCTTTCCAAAGTCAGGAGGGGTTTAGGAAGAGTTGCTTAAAATATCTGCTGAAAACTTAGCCCAAAGCACTCCTTTTGTACTGGAGAAGTCACTAATTCAGCCACTCATTTATCATACCCACACAGCAGCAAATGCATGAAATGCCTAAAAGGGGTTTCCAATACCATTCCATGCTAAAAAAGGAAATGACCAGGAGTTCCTCTAATGGAAGCTATTTGCTGCAATAACATGTCGTGCAGAGCTATAGTGCTGTGTTTTGAGCAAATAAGAAAACAGATGGAAAAAAATGCAGCAACATTGTACCAGAAGCATCTTTTGAATTGTGCCTCACTATGACCCGATCTAATCAATGGGGGGAGGAGGGGAAAGCAATTTAAAATTACTAGTCTCATTTTTAAGGTGACTCCTGTACTAGGATAGATTAATTAAACTAAATCAAACAATTTCCTTACTGTGTCAAAGGATGGAATTGCTTTATAATCCTCTTTTGTGCAAAATACTGTCACAAAGAAAGGGAGCCGTGCATCTGAGAGAGCAGTTCTCAGGCTGTGCTATAAACCACAGAAGAGGACAGTATAAGAAAAGCAACAGAACTTGTAAAAAAAACCATTTTATATTAAACACTCTGCTCCCACAGGAGATGCAGGTAAATACTAGAACAAATGTACTTGAATTAGCCAATTCAATTAGCTACTGTGATTATCAAACCCTAACCAACAGTAAATGTGCAATCACACCTGTAAAAAGAGCTTCTAACATACAGTCAAGACATACCTACTTTCAGTTATCTATACACATATGCATAAATCTAACACCATAGATATGAATACTTAACATTTTAAACCTAGTTCAGAGCTAGCATTTGTTAAATGTGAATTATTAATCATGATGTGCTGTGGGATGTGGGGTGTCCCAGTGATGGGTCACTGCCACGCAGAAAATAAGACAAAGTGATTTTTTTTTCCTCAGCTATTCACAAAACCACAGTCTTTTTTTTTCAGCTGAATGCCCAGGAAGAGAAGTGTGCAGATGTTTCTGACCAGGGATAACTTGTACAAATATGCTATTTTTATTCTTTTCCCAGACTTTACTTCTTTGTTGAATGTTTACACTGGCAAACAGACAAATGAGAGAACTTGACACTTGTCAAGACCATCACTTCATATTAACTGATTTACTAAAGATCACACTAGGTAAGTAAAAATCATTCCTCCTTCTTCACAAATAATGCCAATAACAGGGGAGCATAGGAGTCTGTTGATACCAAAAAACCACTCACCAATTAGTACCATAAACTTTCATTTTGAATTTGAGATTGGTTTTCTTGTTTGTTTGCTGGATTGTTGTTTTTTTTTTTTAAGCTGAAAACCAGAAGCTATCAGAGACCATGCAACCCTTCAGAGCAACAATGCCTTAATAATTAACACCAAAAAATCAGTAAGAACATGATACCCACTTACATCAACTACAAAGATCTTCTGGGAGTCATCCAGGAACTGGACTTTCAGGTGCAGCATCCTCAAGCAGGCAGCTGGGTGTGCAGCAGGCACAGCAGTCCTAGCAGTGTGAGCCAGGAGCCAGGAAGGGAGCCCTGACTCCTCTTGCACACATAATTCCCTCTCAGCTGGATGGAGAAGGCTGCAGTCACAGATGTGGAGCAGAGGCTGGAGCATATGAGCTGACTGCCTAAAAACTAATTTTAAAAAAAAAACAAAAAAACCTCCCAATACCTCCCTAGGTTTAAATGTCACCACTGCAATAAAAGATGTTTTCTGCCTGTGAATTATGGGTGTATTAATAGGGGGCAGATTGGCAGTAATGGGGCTGAGATAAACACTCAGCTCTTACAGCTGGTGGTGAGCAATGCGAGGGCAAAGCAAGCCCACACTTGGTACCACGGGGTCAGAGGAGAAGAGCTGAGCATCTCTCCTGCCAAAGTCCCCCAGCAGTGAGGGTGACCCTTGCTCTGCTCTGGTTAAGGTGCACTGGGAGAGCAGCTGTTTTGGCTCCATGGGGTGGGCTGATTGTGTCCTGTCCACCGAGTGATGTGTGGACAGGCTGATGTACTTCACCAGAGATGGAAAAATGTTTCTAACTGGACTCAAAACCAGTTGTGAGTCCTTCCTGGAGAGGCAGAGGAGGACCTGCTCCTAATTCCCAGCTGAGCAACTTAGTGAAGTCTCACAAGCCTTTCAGACAACCTGGTTCCAATTTCAGATCTGAAGAGTCCATGTCCCCTCTCATTAACTCATCCTTGGAGTGCCAGAGCCAGCCACCCACCCTCAGACCCCTGGGCTCAGCCCAGGCTGCTGTGTACGGCCTTGCTTGGTGTGGTGGGTGCCTGGGGACACCTGTGCTGCTCCTCTGCCCCAGGTGCTGCAGGGACACAAGGAGCTGTCTGACCCCTCTGGCTCCTCTAACCCATCAGAGATGGCCTCACTGAGCTTTTGGGTGAAAGCAGCCTTTGGGCAGGAGCCCCCACTTCCAGAAATAAATGCACTGGGCAGTGCCAAATGCAGGCACTGGACTGGCATAGGGGATCATTATTGCTGCTGTTGGAAAAAGTCACAACCACACATGATCCTGTGGGACCCAGAGTGATAAAAATATGGCTCAGCAAACCAAAAAATCCACATTTAGTGCTGCAGAGTTTTTGTTTCATGCTCCCTTGCCTGTTTGTACCAAAACTTTCATTGTAAGTCACTTCAGACCATTTGTCATGGCCTCACTTACACTTCCCAAATATTCCTGGGGATGTCAAGACAGAGGCCTTCAGGGCAACATAATACCTTGTCATCTCTGGTGCAGAGAGAAAGACCATAGAGCTTTTTATCCATGGAAAATTGTAGTCTTCTGCTAACCAGGACAAAAATGAGCCTGAAAGTCCAAGCCAACCTGCTTTTCCTAGTGAAGCTGCTTCACAAAGCAGCTAAGTCCATTGCGCTCCACTGCCAGGAGGGAAGTTCATCACACATGTGCCCTGTGTGCCAGCACCACGGCAAGGACCAAATTTGCAGCACTGCATGTGGCCCTGGGGTCTGAGCTCTTTGTGTCACAGGAGAAGGGCAGCATCACGTACAAACCATTTGGGAGGGGGCTGAGTGCACTCTCTCTCTGCAGTTTAAAATGTTTGTGCTGTCCAATACTGACAGGCACCAAGGAGAGGAGCAGCTCTCCTGTGAGTGGCTCTCACGTCACAGGCACAGCTCCACACTGGGAGCACAGCGGGGACACTGGACTGGCACGAGGGATTTATGGGGATGCAACAGAGGAGCCCCCAAAGCCCAGAAGAAGCCAAGACTCCCTTTCCTGGCATGCCAGGGGCACTGACCCTGGACTCCACAGATGCTCTTGGAAGCTGGGCACCGGCCAGTAGGATGGTGGGCGGAAGAAAAGAGTTTATTTCCCTACCTTGCCATGAAGGAATAAGGCTGTTTGGGGTGAGACAGGACCTCTGGCCACCCTGTAAAGCTATCCACAGAGACAGCATGGAGCCAGCAGCAGCAAACAGGATCAAACTATGTAAACAAGAACTTTCTGGTATAGGATACTAAAGGACAGCAAGAAGAGATGTGGGACAAGCAAGGTTTGCTTGGGGCATGGACATTATTGCTGCCTGAGCAGATGAGAAACCTGGTTTACCCTCACCTATCTCCTTCTGGAGATGACTTGGGGGCCACCTGGAGCAACACACAAGGGGAGCACTAGGAGTAATTCCAGCTCCTGGCCTGAGCCAAAGCCAAAGTCCAGCCTGGTATGTATGTTCTCCTTATTATCAGGGGCAGGGAATAATGTGAAAATGGTACAGGAAAGCACAGAACCCATGAAGGGCAAACGCAGCCATAGTGGCAGGTGGGGAAGGGACCCCAAGAAGCAGCACCATGGTGGAGTGAGCTCTGCTTCAGGTCTCCTTGCTCAGACAGCTCTGCCCTTGATTTTAAATATTCTGGACCTTGCTACCACCATCCTGCATTGCAGCAGTTTTCCCCTGAAAGGACTTTCTTCCACCGAGTGCATCTGACCCCATATTAGGGTGGATACATTGTCTCAGGGTCTTCTTCAGCCTCTCAAATACCCTGCAGCTTGCTGGGATGGACTGAGCAGAGCAAGAAATAAGTTTCCTTCCTCCCAAATCCTGTTGTCCCTTTTCCCAAGGAGAATGCTCACACGGATATTTGGGGGGTTCTCCTTTGTTCCTCATTGGGGTTGCAGCAAGGGCAGCTCACAGGAGAGGGGAGAGAGCTGGGCACTGCAGCTACAGCCTGCAGAGCCTCCTGGAATGGTGAGCCATTGTCACTGGGCAGAGAGCAAGCCAGTTCAGAGCTGCTGTCCTGGTTTGGGGCTGGGGATGGGCAATGAAATGCCTCAAACCTCCCCACTGCCTCCCGAGAGAGGAGCAGGCTGTGAGAGAATGAACTCTGGCAGAGAAGGGACAAAACATGCTACCCCTGCATCACTGCAGCTCTGTGCATTGCTGTCCCTTGGGCTTTGTCATGTTTATCTTCAAATTTGGTTTAGAGGAAAGGAAATGAAGATGGATAGGTAAAGTCATTGAATAGAGATTTGCCACACGATTTTAAACACCACAGTCCAAGAGGCAAGAACCCACACCCAGCTCATTGCTGAGCAGACAGAAGTGCACACTCGAAATGCCAGACAGGACTCGCCCAGGTGGACTCTGGTCAGCTGTGACCTTTCATACACTCACATTTCACCTCCTCTTCCTCAGCTGCAAGAACATTCACGTTCCCTCCTCATCCAGCCACAACTCCCCAGCTGCAGGGCCAGGGAGCAACCCAGCCCTTGTCTGCATCACTCTGGCACAGCCAAAGTTCTTCTGACCAGCTCCAGGCTCACATCAGGATATCCCAGCTGGTTAATGAATCCAAGGCATGGCACCAACACTGTAAACAGGGAATAGGGTACCTACCACATCCCTGCTGCCCCTCCAGGAGGATGGCTTCACTCTCAGCAGGGGTGTCAGCTTATACACAGTTGCTTTAAACTCTTTATAAAATATACTCCCAAAAAAAGTATTTTCAAAAAACCAAGCCTGAAAAAATTGAGTTAATTTAGCTTAAAAAGAGAAGAAAGGAACAACAATCACCTGATTGATGCAGAGACACTCAAGAAAGGATCACCTGTGCTCCCAAGCTAAAGAGAAAATGAAGATTTTGCTGGAAATTGCAGGAAATATCTGAGATCCTAGCTCCTTAGGTCCTAGGAAAGACCCTTAAATTGTGAGGCAGAAGAAATACTGGAGCAGGCTGGAAAAACCACAGTTGATTTAGACATGCCTGTTGGCGACACTCCAGGGACATGGTCCTTCCTTTAAACCTTTAACAATGATCATTGTTTTACATTTATTCCACATTATGTCTTGAACATATGTCAACAGTTAAACCTGACTTGCCATGTCCTGCCCTTCTAAAAACTTCTGCCTCAAAACTGTTCTATTTATTGAATATAATAAACAATGATACATTTACATTTTCATCAAATTTTTCTTGCCAACATTCAGCTAAATAATCTGACATCAGTGTGCTGAAACTCATTACTCATAAGTAATCGCTGGGAAAATGGAAATAATTGGATTTTTTATTTTGTGTTTAGGTGGGGTTCACCCATTACCTTCCAGGAT
Organism: Trochalopteron elliotii; assembly: GCA_024734555.1. Lineage (NCBI taxonomy): Eukaryota > Metazoa > Chordata > Aves > Passeriformes > Leiothrichidae > Trochalopteron > Trochalopteron elliotii. The sequence goes on along the minus strand of JANPWX010019375.1, from coordinate 15,212 downwards.
AAGACTTCTCTGAGCAGCATTTTGATATCACAAGATGACATTACACAGCAGCATTTTCCTCTCCAGTGTGCCCCAGTCCCACCCAAGGCAAAATCAGTGCATAGTCTCATCCTCAAGGAATCACAGAATAAAAGCTAATCTTATTCTTGTGATTATATTTTTTTTATTTCAGCTTCAGCAGCTAAGGTAAGAGGCTCTTTTTACCTACCTGCAACAACAGAGTAGGAAATCCCAAATAACCTCAATTATGAACTAAAAATCCCAAGCACAACTGCAATTCCAGACACCTGAGACGAATTAACCCGAAGTGCTAAACATTCTTTGAAGTCCCGAAGCCCTGAAATACAGATTTATTTCCATTTCCGTTCTGTTTTCAACCTCTACCGCCCCGTGTTCGGCTCCCAGGGCCGCAGCACCGCCCCGCTCTGAGCCGGACCATCCCAGGACAAGCCACTCGTTGCTTCCACGCTCCCTCTCGTGGTGCTGGTGGTGCCCCACAACGAGCACAGGAGAGGATTCGGTGTGCAGGGATGAGCAGCTCAGTCCAGCTGGAATCACATATTCCAGCGTGTATCCATGGGCATTGCTGACTTTTCCTCCTTTTTAAGATTTTACACGTTATGTAAAATCTATTACCGGGACTGCAGAAGGCAGCTTGCTGTAAGCAAATGCAAATGACAGCACAAGCTGCACAAGAAACTAAATACCACCCTGAATCTGGTGCTATCCAGACCACTTTATCTCATTTTTGATAAGCCAGTTGCACTGTGTTGCTGGCACAGCTATATAAAAAGCACTTTGTGATGTTTAATTCAAACAGGTCACTTCAAAGACATGAGAAAGCAATTTATGCAGCAAGAGAAAGCCTCTTAAAATGTATTGAATCAAAGGAGCACTGATGCCTCCAAGGACTTGGGCATTGCACAGCATTCAGTGATTTCCAGCTGGGGAGAGGCACTTCACCACCACACCTGTGTGGCAGTGCACAGCACTGGGCTGGTACCTTTACTTTTTGCTGACCTTTACTTTTTCACACGTCATTGCTGGGGCCTTGCTGAGCATCAGGAAGGATCCTACAGCCAATGGCTTTGTCCCAGAAAGCTGCCAAATGGAGACTGCAGTGCCAGGTGAATCCTAGTGGAAAGGATAGAGTTCTAAGGAACTATACTGCTTATTTTCATGACAGATGTGGTTTCCCTCTTGGCTCAAGACAAATAACTCTGGTTGAGTAACCCTTGATTACACCTAGACAAAGAAACACACATGTTCTCCAGGTACCTCCAGGCCAATGGATCAGACTCATTCCACCATAAGGATCTTGACCCTGAGTTTGATTAACACTTCCCTCCCAAGTAACCTCTCTACCCCCCACTCTTTTTTTCCCTTTTATTCTTTCTCAAAAGACCCTTATCACACTTCAATCCTACCAGGGCTCACCAAATTCCAGGAATACAGCTCACAGCAGAGGGAAAGGAGTGTTAAAGCCACTCTTCACAGTAGGCAGTACCCACCTCAAGTTGGGAGCTTGTCACTTTTGTAGTGATCAAAGGTGATCCCCACTTCATGGCTCCTCTTCCAGGGCCTTCTGACAGCTGGTGGCAGCTACAAGACAGACATATTTCCAAAACCAGGAAACATTCCCACATTGTGACTGGCCCAAGGTCTCAGGGATACATTCGCAAAACCTTTCCAAATTACTAAACTGGGCCTCACGATGGAGCCATTTGTATGATCCTGTGCTGACAACTACTTCACAGACAGCTGAAAAAAAAGGAATGCAGCAGGACACCCAAGCACTTCTAACCACAGCCTGACACTGGGCAGGCCCTGCAGCTAAAACTTTCTTCTAACCTATTAAAACATCTGCATTACTGAGATTAGACGTAGAGCATTTGGCAAGGCTGCACTAATTCCTGGAACAACGAATGGAAAACAATGACAGGATCAGGAATGTGACTGTGGTCACTGAGACACAGCACTGCAAGGGACTTCAGAGATCCCACATGACAGCCCAACACAGAGGCAGGAGCTACACACACCTCATACATTCCCTCCTCCAGCAGTGGTTATCCAATATCATCTTAGAAAATCCTTCAGCACCCCACAGAGATGCAGCTTGTTCCAGCACTTAGGTGTGCTCTGTGAGCAGCTTTCTCTCTTCTCCAACACAAATCAACTTTCTGAAAGTTCTGTTAAATTCTTCTTGTTTTCTCACAGAAGCCAGGCTGTTGGTGATTACACAATCATTATTAATCTGAAGAAAAGGGGTCTAAGATCTGTCTCAGCAGTAGGATGAATCCCAAGCTGATGACTGATCACCCTATCCTGCCAGTTCCCAAAAAGACAAGTAGCCCTTCAGGAATGTCACAGACAGAAAGTGTATTTTCCCTTTTCTGGGCGGACCAAATAATTTAAACATAATGTCAAGGTAGATCTTCTAAGGACATAAAACTGTATGAACTAGTCAGCCTAGCAGCAGGAAAAAAGAAACAATTTCTGGAAAAGCCAAAATTTCCCAGAAAGCTGACTGTTTGCTTTATTGAATTGCAGTCGTAAATCAATTAAAACTTTTAGTAGAAGCATGAGTCTTAAGACTGAACGAGTTATATTGCAGTCTCAAAAATGTATGAAATACTAATCCTTTTCATAGGTCTGAGAATTTTTCAACTTTGCTATTTAGGTTCTATTCCAGTTACTTATTTACATGCAAGAAGTCCAATTTCAAAATTACTCTACAATGCTGGTGCATCTGATTCCAAGCAAGTCCAAGCACCTCCACATCTCTAACACGTCCTTCCCCATGTTCCCGCAGGAGGGAAGTGCTACAGTTACGGTTTTTCTTCCAAGGCAGGAACAATTGAGGTCACACAGTAACTGGCAGTGTCACGGAGTCTCAAATCCCACGCAAGCCTAATCACTAGAAATATGCTCAAGAGGAAGTAAGGCACTGCTAAGAGAGCTGTCACAGCACACTCAGACTGAATCAGCAGAACACCAAGAAGCACAGACATGCCACAAAGAAGCAGCAAAGCCTCTCCTATGAATGAATATTTTACAGGTTCCTACAACATGAGAGACTCTTTCCAATCAATTATTTCAGATATTGCTCCAGACCCTTTGGAGGGACATGAAGAAAACAGCTTTCAAGGAGAGCACCAGCGGCAAGTAAGTATGATTTAGTACTAAATAAGTATGATTCCATACTAAATACATTGTTTCCACAGAGAACAAGTCTCATCCCTCACAATCCTGCCATCAGCACTGTCACTGCCAGCCAAGCTCAGTGCTGCCCTCAGCAGCACCAACGCACGACTGCCACTGGGACATCACCTGAACCGAACGCTGCGCTGATTTACAGCTCAGAGTCCTTTTTCTCTGCTCCTCGCCGCTGTGCTGGCCAGGCAGTGATACAAGTGGCTATGCAAAACACCCGAAACCCACATTATTTCACTTTCGGAGCGCAGAACATCGGGCCACGTCATCTCCTGACAGAGCCTGCCCGCAGCTCCGGGAGCTGCTCGGCTTCCTCCAGCCAGCGAGCGAGCGGGCGGTGACTCAGCCAGCCCCAGCAGCTACCCGGGCTGCTGCCTTTCCAGCACAGATAACTCACACAGGTCAACACGTACTGCTCTGGAGCCCGTATCTCATTTTAATTAAGACTAGACACTTCCACCTAGTTTCACACCGTAATTACAGCCCGGCCTCCTGGGGCAGATGCCAGCGTGCAGCTCCACACGAGGTGTGGCCGGCGGTTCACCCTCCGCCCTGGCAGGGTCTCTCTGTCCTGGCTGTGGGGTTCGTGTGGCTGTGGGTTGTAGTCCTGCACACCCAGCCGGGCTGCAGGGCCCAGCTCTACCCTGGGCAGTGACACAGTCAGGTGTCACCCGTGCTGGCTGGGGGAGCAGGGTGGGGACAGGCCTCTTGCCTGTGCTGCAGGTGGCTCCTGCTCTCTGATGGGGACTGCCCTGTCCTCTGGCTGCACGGGGGAAGCAGGACACTGGCAGAATTCTGCAGGCACCTGCATAAGCAGAACCTGGTAGATCAAAGAAAAAGTTGCCATGAAACACTACAAACAGCCCCAAAACCAGACAGAGCAATGTGACATTGCCACACCTATTTAACAAAGGATGCTACACAAATGTGTGCAGCAGCAACTGAGTTCACTCTCAGCACCAAGACTTTTGAAGGATCACAGCCTTAAATAAGAATCTTACATCCTTCCTTAAAATCCCTGATCCAGCCTGTATTACACTGTCACCTGGAAACAAACCAGTGGTGTAAGTCACAGGGGCTTAATATCTGTACTCACATCGCTTCCCAGCTGACAAGTGGAAACAGGGAGCAGCTGTCTTAGTTACACTGAGTGCCATCAGGAATTGGGAGTATTATTGCTGCATTCTGACTTTTTTAAATCACATGAGAAGTCAGACTCACATAGCAATGAACCCAATATTAACACCTCAAAGCAGACCGATCCTGAAGTGTCAGCTCCCACCCTCAGTGACACTGACGAGAACAGGGCATGCTTCACCCTCACCTCTCAGCTAGGTTAGGGAAGCAGACATTTCACTTCAAATCACTTAGAAGCACACCCTGCTCTTCTCTATTACTCTTCTCCTGAGATGGAAATTACCTCTCTATTTCAGCAAAGGAAGTGTGAGCAGGAAGAAGAAACGGCACAGAAACCTACCTACAAGATAAGGCTAATGCTGTTTCAGCTGGAGGAGGGGTGCTGAGCAGGCTAAGTGGTTTTTTTTTTGCCTGTTGACACACTGCTGAAGACTTGAAGGTACCAAGGTATCAACTTTTTTGAAATCATATTTTCCATTAACTCACAGCTTTAGTTACAAACACAGTACTAAAGGTCAGTGCCAAGACTGCGTGTCCTGAGGAAGATGCACTTTTTGTTACAGGGCCCAGATAACAATCACTGACTTGGCAAATTCAGGGCTTTTACTGAGCATTTCAGATAATTGTTATCAAATAGCTCTGGGCACTTTGGTTTTCTGGAAAAATCTTGTGCCTCTCCTGTGGCAGAGCTCCAGGAGCACTCACTCTGCCAGGGTGGAGGGAAGATGTCAGCTCTGGCTGGAGGGCAGCTACAGACACTGCAAGGTGATGTCAGGACTTGTGGCCATCTTCACACACATAAAGCCTGCACAAAAACAAGAATGTTAAAGACTCACACAAGGCAAACACAGATTTCCTTTGAACAAAGCTTCATCACACTGGCCTGTGAGAGGCTGCTCTGAACCCAGTTCAGGGAGTGCCTGCCTTGCACAGGAAGACAAAAGCACAGCCTTTGCTCCCCCTTCTCTCTCCTCAGAGCACCCCAGACCTTTACACCCTGCTGGGGCACAGCTGTACACCCTGTGCCCCCACACCAGGACTCACTCAAGACAATTCAGATGTGGTTACTGCATTCAGAATAACCAGGACCTCGAAAACAACCCACAAAACAAAAAGCAGCAGCAGTTTGTCCGTTCAGCCCACTCCAGAAGAAACTGAAGACAGACCACTCACCCCGGTTTCGTAATACAGGTATCTATTTTATTAAAAAAGTTACAAACAGGTGGACTGTAGGGTTGTCTTACAAAATGACAAGAATGAATTCTACTGGAAAAAACTTTTTACAAAGCATTATAGGTAATTGTTCCATTTTTGCACTTGTTATTCCAGATTTCACCTATCACTGATAAAGATACAGTACATTAGATACAGGATGTTAGGTTACATTTTTATTTGTAGAGCCCTACTGCAGTGATTTGAACAACTCCTAAACAGATGCCATAGTAAAGACAATACATATTGCATTTATTATTAGCCTCTTACTCTAATAAGCAACTTCACATGCAAACTATTGAGGAAGCCTAAATAAACTTTTGGTCCCTTTTTCCCCCCAAAGTGTGCTGAAGAAACCATCTCTCATTTTCCCAGTCCTGCCACTCTAAGCTAGTTCAAGTTTAAGGTTTTTTTTCATTTGTTTGTTTTTTTGTGGTTTTTTTTTCTTTTTTCTTTTTTTTGCTGAGGTCAATGAAAATGAACACTGCTTTGAAAACTACCCATAGGAATGAACCACTGATCAATATCAACCAACTTTTTTTCCTTCTCAGACAAAGGAAAACTAGGATCTTTATGAATTACTTTCATATCCTATTACTGCCTTACAACCTACAAAAAAGATCAACAACCATCACTTAAAAAAATCTACTTTGAATACAAGGTTTGGTTTAATTCTGATATTAAAGTGCAAACCTAAGTATTAGCCTCAGCCTGTTTATAAAGTTTGTACAAACAGGAAAAAAATATTTCAAGTAACCCCACAGAAAGAGAATCAGGTGTTTCAATAACCAGGCATAAATCCTGGTGTCCTCTTCTTTTCAGGATTCAAATTCAACACTGAATGTAGACACAGAATCTTTATTTCTGCTAATATTGTAAAGTCAGCCTGCATTATTACCAATAAGACACATTAATATTGAGATACTGTACCGGTGATCTTTTATTGTTTTAAATGCCATCATCCACAATACAATTTGTGAGTTTTCAACTGCTTAACCTCATATATCCATCACTGCTTTTACTGGAGCTTTTCTCATAGATATTTAGCTATTACAGGGAAAGAATGTACATTTCTAGAAGCATGTTCAAATGACTAAAGCTGGGCTCCTAAAAACCTAGAACTTTGGTGCAGTAGGTGAGCTGCAGTTATTAAATTTCTGCAAAAAAAAATTACACATTTTCAACCACTGCTAGAAAAAGCTCTCATGTATGCAACACGTTAATAAAAGGTGAACAAAAAGATTTTGTCTGTTCTTTGTACAATTTCATTCTGCTCTTTATACCTGTGTTATTGTTAAAATTTTCAAGTATTCAGAGAAAATGTCGATCAGGTAAACAATAAGGAAGGCAATGGCTGTTTAAAGCACACTTGCAGTTAGTATCACTGAAACCTGGTGCTTTTCCCCTTGTTACACCAACGTGTCTCTAATATTAAACTTGTTTACTGGGGAAAAAAAAAACCAAACTAAAAAAGCAATTTGTGACAGTGCAAGAAAAACTTTAACAAATATTGCTTTAAAATATTATTCAGAAAGACAAATATTAAAAACTATAAAATGTAAAGTGATCTTATTTGCATTTGATTTACATATGCAGAGGTCTACTAGATGTCTCTTACTGTGCCAGGCAAAGCTGAGCTGACAGAGTAGGCACAGAGCCCCTTCTGAAGGATACATTATCCCTTTTCAAAGGCATAGAGAAGCAATTTGTAAACACACAAGTTCAGAAACTCAGTAGAAGGAAAAGTGTGCTGCCGTTTTTCAATGCTACAATTGCCATGTTCAATTAAGAAACCCGAGATTGCCAGAAACATCAGCTGGAGACTTTATATCCCATTCCAAGTAATCCCTACTGTCAAACAGGACTGGTTACAAACACTTTGTCACAGCTGCATTTGCCAAGAAAAGGGATACTACATCCACACAACAGAGGTGCCTTCAGTATCTTTCCATGACACTGTCACACGTAAACAAAAAGTCTCAAAGAATGACCAACTACATCATAGGAGAAAACCTTGCAAAGAGAAATAAGCACTGATGCGAGGTAATATACAGAAGTAACCATTTGTTTAAGGCTCAATTTATTCTCCATTAAAACTCTCTTCTTTTAAAAGGCATTGAGTAGGTAATACTGAGTTTAAGTATTTAATAAATACAAGTTCAGAATTGATTAAAGAAATCAATTAAAATATTAAAAATGAACTCTTGCATATTAGCCATTATATGAACTTAGAAAGCTATAAAAGGACTGATAGATTAAAGAACAGATTTTAAAACTTATGGTAAACATGCTAAGCATTCTGATTAAGGTGTGTGGATCCTGGAGGCCACCAACCTTATGCACTTAGATGTATGGCAATGTGCTGTAATAGAGACAGGTTTACCAAGGCTCAGCTCTGCAACCTGGGCTGAAAGTTCTCCAAAGCAGCATCTGTGCAAGTTTCCTCTGAGTTTTATCTGCAATTTAAAGGAGAAAAAAAAAAAAAAAAAGAAAAACTAATGAAAGCCATATTCAATACACATCCAAAGTGAACTCCCCTGCCTGGAACAGCCAGTTTTCCATCCTCAGCTCCAAAGGACTGTTTTCCACAGCAGCATTCCCAAATGCTCCATCAATTCCGGTAATACAAGAAGCAAGCAGGTAACAACTTACTGCTATTCACTTTGTAACAGCTGCTGCTGTGGGATATGAAATTGCATCTGAAGACCTGAAAAAGCCAGGAAATTTAAGTTCTCTTGTACAGATGCACCAATGCAGGGCTCAGTGTATGTATAATACCCAGTAACATACAGCAGTGGCCTTTAGCACACTTTCTGGGAACAGGCAGATGAGCCAACTAACTCAGTTTTGACATCTGTGCTCCCAGCAATCAGACCCTCTAAATGACTCCTAAAAAAGGCCCTCAGCATTCAGAGAGCCTCAGCAGGGACAGAGCTGTACACCACCATCCTCAGTCAAACACACCAACACATTATCAGTGTGACCAAAACATCTTTGCATTTCAGATAATTTGCTTGTAGTTCCCAGGATTTATCTGCAGAGATACCCTGAAAGTCTCAGGCAAAGCTCAAAGTCTGTAGAAACCTGTCATATGTACGTGCATGCACTTCACTCTGGCTTGATCCACGGCTTTTCAGGAGCCTTGTCAATTCTTGAAGAAATTTCTCCAAATTAGTCAGGACCTTATGTTTCCTACTGCCCCATTTCTTTTCAGCTGTCAGTTTGTAATGACAGAGTGCTCTGACACAGCCAGGGTTCCCCTTCTTGCCTAACAGCTGGTCAACCCCAACACTCAGGAGCAGCACCCCTGCCCTGACAGGAGCCAACAGCCAGGTTTTTCTTGCTTGTTTGTATGTTTTCCAACTAACAGCAACTCTCCCCCAGTCTGGTGAGATCACTCCCACCCCACACTCTGTTGCTGGTCCACAAATTTCAGACAGTGAGGGTCCCTGTACTGTCAAAGGCAGCAAACCAACATTTAGTTTCTAATGGGGATGGATCAGACCTGCTTAATAGATGTTTTTATCTTTGCTCAGGGCACAGAAGAGGCAAACCATTTACAGTGTAGCTCCTCATCCTACCAGAGTTAGATCCACCCCAAAAACTTCATCTAAACCCAGTACTCAATAATGTGTCCAGTAAAGAATTGCTGGGAATAGTAAGAACAGAAAAATGAAGTGATGATATTTTCCTCCACATGCCCTTCAGCATCCCTCCAATTGCAGGTTAGGGACCTCCCAATTCAGATTTGTCATCTCTCCATTTGAGTTTAGTTACGAAAATTAACACAACACGACACCTTATCTGGCTTCATTTGCCTGTGATATTTTATACCACTCCCTAGTCTCTTCTGTGAGCAGGCAGGGGAGAAGGGGAAGTTAGACAACACAGCATAATAAATGTGTCTGTGTTGCACAGCCACATAGACCAGAAGAGAGTACACTTTCAGTTTTCATTTCTAGAGAGGAATACTCTTCCTTCAACCTTGCTAACACCAGTTACTCATGAACTCAGGGGACAGAAATCACTAATCAGAATCAGTCCTTCATCCCAACGTTAAGGTGTTATCAATCCCACCAGTATCAGAAAGACTTTAGTGCACGAGCACTGTACCAAGTTTTAAAGAAGATTCAAAATACAAAACAGCGTCATACTGAAAATTCAAGAGAAATAAATACTGGAGCAAGGAACACAAAGCAGGTCCTGGAACTCTCCCATTTCTGAATGCAAGAGCAAAACATCAGAAGACCACTGCAGAAACAGGAAAGGGGAGGCGGGAAACAGGATGTGAGAACAACACACATTTTTAAAAGGAACTATGGCTATCCTGACTATGCAGTTGTGTTCCATCCTTCATCTCATCCAAGGCAGCTGACTGGAACAGCAGTTCAGCAAATGCTTCTCAAAAATGTCATGAAAGAGCCTACACATCACAGCTGACAGACAGGCTGAGGTATCAACACCAAAATGAGGTTAAGTGGTGCCTCTGAGTTAAAACTGACACATCAACAGCCTCAGGCAAAGTTAAGCCCAGCAGAAAAATCCACCACCACCCCTCCCGTGGGTTTCTGCACCAGAACTGCAGGAACACAAACTGCTGTATGTACTGCTGTGTGAACTGACACACCCAAGACTCCTCCTGGACACAGCCAGGTTACAGAACTCAGAGGTGATGATCCCAAGACACAGCTGTAGTTCAAGCCCACTTCCTACACACAGATTTTCAGACAGTTGGTTCTACTTCCTCAGTTTCAATTTACCTAGGAGGGGTCACTCCAAAAGCAGAGGTCTGACAAGCAGTAATTGTTTCCTGGATCACAGATAAGCAGAATTACAAAGCTAATTAGAGTTATCACAAGACACCATCAGCACCTCTCCTATCAGAGCACATCAGACAGAAATTATCAAGCAGCAAAGGCTTATGAGGAAGTTAATGAGATCCTACATCCACTCAATCAAAGAACAAGGATAGAGTGGGAGCCAGGAAGAGGAAAGTACCCCAAAAGTGTTAGGCAGGAATGAAATATACAGAGCATGAGGCCTGTGAACAGACAGAATGAGTAATAAAAGTTCCAGACACAGTGAGAACTGGACTGAATAGGAAATGGATCAGGAAGGAAAGACTTTGTTTGGCACAGGTGATGAGACTACACTGCACAGAGACAGCATTCCCCAGAAACAAGGAAGCAGTTTGCTGCTAAAAGCTTGGGGTGATTGTGTAAGCCAGGCAGAAGGAAAGAGAGGAAATCTCTGTCACAAAAGCTTAGATCCTCTGTCTCAAGAGCTCACAAAGATAGAAGAATTCAGATGTTTTTTTCTGAAGCAAGAACATGTTTAGGAAACCCACCAAATCTAGACATAAGTTATCATTCAAAAGAATAATGGGGCCCTGCCCCTTCTTCAATTTCACCTCTTAAGATTAAATGTGCTACTTAGTGCTAAATCCAGAAGCAGACAGGTTACAAAGCCTCCCTTGGAAGCAATCAATTCCAGAACTACAAATTTCAAGGATGAAAGGCCTGATTTTGTCAGAGTTTAAGACACCATTAGTAACCCAGGGGATTGCCATATCCTTTGGCATGATACTTCTAGCCCACATAATCTTGTTTGTGAAGCTGCCTTAGAAACAGCTGTAACATTGCATTACTATACACAATTCAGGACACTACCCATGCAGCACTCAATTTAAAAAAAAAAAAAGACAGTAATTTCTTAGACTCATTTCTTCTTAGAACTCTGCAGACTCTGCAGGTGTGATTAAAGTAAAATTAAAGACTTTGTTTGTATTTTCCTCTGCTCCAAAACAACAAGCTCGCTCACCTTTCAACAAGCAGATCTCAAACTTACACACATCTCTTACACAGTGACAGCAGCTCTCCCTAATTTCACAGAACTGGAGATAAAAACATCACGTATTATCTGTAGCATGACAGTGCCAGGGCCATGAGCACCTAAAACTTTATATTTACAAAGCACTTGATAACAATCTCAAATACAAGCTTTGAGACTTCACTCTCTGACCTTGCACTCAAGATCAAAGAGGATACATGGTCCAGAGCTTCCAGTAATAACCTATTTTCCCTCTTGTCACTCAGACACAAAAAGCTCCTTTGAGTTAAGCAAGTTACTAACATGGCAGTGGGAGTCTGAGTCTCAAGCAGTGCAGCTGTCAGGAGGGGCAGCTCCTTCCCCTGAATTTCCACATCCTCCCTCATTCCTGCACTTGCCCTGGGAGATCATGAGGAGCTGTTTCTCAAGACAGGTCCAAGAGACAACTGGAGGCCTGAGGGACCAGCTGGCTGCATACAGAGCACACCAACGGTGCCTTGCAGAAATGTGGATCAGAGCCAGCACTGAAACAAGACCTGCAACAGCTACAGGGGAAACAGGACTGTGAGGGGGCTCAGAACCACCTCACAGGAATGCAAAATCGGGGAGGAATTTTGATTCAGTCAGGTGGAAAAGGTGCTGAAAAACATCACACAGGTGAGAGGCCAAAGGCAGCTGCCCTGGAGGGAAAAAAAAATAAAAATCAAAGCAACACCTGACACAGGGGAAGGTTTACAGAGGGCCCTCTGAAAGCTGCACTCTCATCACACCTCTTAGGAGTCACTGGGAAAGGAGAGCTGTGCATTGGGAAGCCATTTCACAGTGTGTTCCCTGCTCTGGAGATTTGAGATGAAGAGCACTTTGTGCATGCCCTTGACTATTACGTGTGGGCTTCCAGCCACTTCTCAGCACTCAAGGTGCTTCTCTTGCAAGAGAAACTTATTCCACTGATAAGGCAGAAGGGCACTGTCAGTTTCTGTACTACAGAACTTTTTTCTTTTCAACAAGCTCAAAGTCCTCTCAGAAAAACTACTGGGAAACTTGGTCACAATAATCCCATTGAAGTCCAAGTAACTCCCATTACTTGAAAATAATTCAGATAATACCAGCTACAAGAATAAACCCACTGTAACATCACAAAGCACTTATGCAGAAGAACACAGCATCAAACACAGCACTGACAGTCAAAATAGGTGCAGATGAGATCATTCACTTTGTGTCACTGTAAAATCACTGCAAGCAAATGCAGCAATCCCTGACTAACCCTACTGAGGTAACACAAATCCATTTGACTCAATCAGGTTCACAAGCTCCCATCTCTTCTGGAGGAAGAGCCTTCAGGTTAGATTGCCTTGTTTCGGACTCCCTGCCCTTTTATCTCGTACTGAAACATCATCTTTAGGCACCCCAGTTAGTTATGACTGTTCCACCAACCTGCTCTGTATGGCCATGGTTGAGGTTTTTCTTAATTTCTCTCACTGGACGATGCAAGTTGTACAACACTGATCCTGTTTCTCAGGCAGGGAGGCATAGTTCATTTGCCTGACGATCTCAGCAAACAGTTCATCCACCATTGTCTTGCTCTTGGCTGAGGTCTCCATGAAGGGACAGCCCCACTCCTGAGCCAGGGCTCTGCCTTCTGCAGACAGGACTTCCCTCTCCGACTCCAGATCCACTTTATTCCCCACCAGGATCAGAGGGACTTTCTCGTATCTCTTCACCCGGACAATCTGGTCCCTCATGGGCTTGATGTCCTGGTCAAACAATCCAGCTGGTTAGTACATGCAAGGAATCACATGGAATTGCTACAGAACCACATCTGAACAACCCTCACGTGCAACTGAACATTAAAAATACATCAGAAGACTTCTTAAACTCATGGCCACGGAGATCTGGGATTCCCAGAAAATTTACTGCCTATCACTAAGTTACTTCTTTTTCTTAATAAAAGCATGCACATTTTATAGAATTTACGTGCATATACAAACAGAAAGTGACTGCTGTGCTCTCTGACAGTCGGTTCAGCCAGAGGAGGACACGGTATTGCTGCTCTGAAGGCTGGTTTCAGCTTTCTGGAGGAGTTGTCACAAGTCTAAGGACCTGTAACCCTAGCAGGGGCATGCCATTACACAACCATTTAGGAAGTCTGTGCTTAGTTTACAGCTTGAGAAATCCATCAATTTAAATAAGGCCTTCTCAGCCCAGGAACGCTCAGAATAATTCATTGTGAACACATTTAATCACATGTAAGTAACCAAATTAGATGCTGTAAAGAGATTTTATTACCTAGAGATGCATTTATTCAAGTCTGAGCCGACATGGGGAGCTTACACTTTAAAGCCTGAGTCAGCCTCCTCTGCCCCCTGAGTCTTTTAAGTTACTATCAGTGCTACAAATTCTTGCATAGTTCTGAGACAAAGCAATCCCAGCGTTTGAAGTTACCACTGTGTAAAGTACTGCAGGGAGGTTTACACCTACAGCCTTCAGAGCAAACACACTACAGACAGATGGGACTAAATATTAACAAGCTGGATTACTGACCATCCATCCCTCAAATAACGCGGGCTCACTGGAACCCCAAAAAAACAGTGAATATGAGAGCAGAAGCATCCCAGCGTGACCGCTGTTGTTTCCCAGAGATAAGCAGGTCTTCAGCTTGCACAGGGTTGTTTCAAGGCCTCTGCTAAGATAAGGTTTAGCCTTCAGCAGAAGCAAACAGTGGGGGTGTGCAAGGCCTTGCCAAGCAGCTGGAACACACCCAGCTCAGCAGCCCGAGCCAAGGCAGGAGCTGCAAATCCCTGCGCTGCACGGAGTGCTGCTAAACTCGCTTATTGCCCCAAAACAAAGCCCCGTTTCTACAGGCAGCTTCGACCAGTTACTGGCTGAGATATTCCTCTTTTTTTGGAGAGTTTCAATAGTAGAAATCAAATCCAGATCCACACATTATCGTCTGTAGCTAGTTCTCCTCTCCAGTACTCCACCTACGCTGTGAGAGCACGGAGCTCGTGCTGGACAGGAATATATTTTGGGGGGAGGGAGCAGAGAATAGCAGCTCACTTAACAAGTCACAACTGCAGAACAATGAGACTCTCTTCAAGAGCAACTGCAGAAACGCGCCTTTTAGGAAGGAGAGGGGGTTGGAAAAGGGAAGTCTCGATTTTGATATCGAGTGATTTCTTCCCAAAAGGGGATTGCCAAGAGATTTCTGTTGGGGAAGTGGGAGCAAGTCATTGCTCTCCAGCTCTGCGTGGGATTTAACAACGCTGGCACCCTCATAAGTACCTGCAAAGCAAGCAGTTTTCCATCAGGAAACAGGGCTGGTAAACGCGCTTTCAAGCTGGGCATTTACACTTTTGGCCATTCGCAGATAAAGCGCTTCTACGCACACGTGGCTACCCCTAAAACTTCCTCCTCGGCCCGGCGCCTTCCCCGGGGCAGGGCCGGCTCCATCCGAGGACGGGACACCGGGTGAGGTTACCTGGAAGGACTGCTGGTTGACCAGGCTGTAGACGAGGATGAATCCCTGCCCGTTCTTGATGTAGAGGTCGCGCATGGAGGCGAACTGCTCGGTGCCCGCCGTGTCCAGGATCTCCAGCACCGACGGGGACGAGTCCACCTCGATCTCCTTGCGGTAGAAGTCCTCGATGGTGGGGTCGTACTTCTCGATGAAGGTGCCGGTGACGAACTGCACCGTCAGGGCGGACTTCCCCACCCCCCCGCTGCCCAGCACCACCACCTTGTACTCCCGCATCGGGCCCCGCTCGCCGCTCCCCACCGGGCCCGGGCCTAGGGCAGGCGGCACCGCGGCCCTCGCATAGCCC
>JANPWX010019374.1:0-29400 GCA_024734555.1 Trochalopteron elliotii | reverse complement strand
GCCGGAGAAACGGAAGGGAAGGGCCTAGCAGGGCCGGCGGTGAGACTGTGCCTCGAGGAGTGCTTCCCTGGCCCCAGCCGGCCCCTTAAAGTGCAAAGCCTGGTCTAAAGCTTCAGCTCGCTTGTGGCTTTTAGTGACCGCGTTACGAACGCCGGTACTCCACGCTGGCGGTAGAAGTGAGGTAACCTAGGCTGTGAGCAGCTGTTCATATGTGATCCGCCAAAAATATGAAAGGATAGTTAGAAGTCTTCTGAGGGAAGTTTTTCCTAATTCCTTTTACAGTCCTGTTTTCCTACGTGCATCTTTCCCCTAGTCTCTCAGGAATAATCTGTGTTCATTAAAACACCCTTCATTCCCTCTCCTGACACACGCTAGTGGATTGCAACCTTTTCGTCCTTAGAGCTGAACTCATTTCCAATAGGTTACCTGTTCACAATCAATACTTTTTATCTTGCAGAGAAGAAAAGAAAAAGGGAGGGGGGAGGGTGTTGAGATTCTCATATTTCTCTGAAGCAGCTTTTTTACTTGCTTTACAGCAACTTGTACTTTTCTGACTGAAACTGAGACAGTACCAAGCAAATAAACTTTTTACAAAAGGATTTACCGGTAAAGGATTTATTACGAGTATGAGGCTGCTGTAAAAGTAGTTGTCCTCAATAGCTGCCTTCAATGGGTGCCAGTGTTTTAATTTTTTTATGATCTCTCACAGCTTTTTTTTTCTATGTATCACTGTTTTTTGAAACAGTGGTTTAGATTGTAAAATTCTGAGTGTGAATATTCTTGACCATCTCCATTTTGCCTGTTGGCTTTTTAGACTTCCAATTTTGTTCTGCCTTTTGCATTGTTTGCAGTAACAGTCATCATAGTTTTCTTTCCCTGTAAAGAGAAAGATCTTACTATTACTACCCTAAGCTATCACGCGAACTATTGATACACATCCAGTGATTTGATTTGAGGCAGACACCTCTCAATCATACAGTGCCAGAGAGGATTCTACATCCTGATTTTTAAAGGATCAAAAAACAGAGTATGCTTATGGAGAATTTGGTCTGACCAGACAAAAATGGACACCCCCTTCTCTCTACAGAAAAATCTGAGAATTCCTGTCAGCAGTCCTTAGAAATTGTCTCTGTTTTTCAGACCATGCCTATTTATTTCAAATTGTAACAGAAACAGCACTTGAACTTTGACTCCAGACATGGGTTTATTTACATGAAGAGGTTGCTAGCTATGCCTTTTATTTGTGTACCAGACACTTTTAGTGTAGTGAGGAGTAATCTATAGGAGGCTAAGTCAACATTTTGTAAGGTAGTTCTGTTCTGGTTTCTTTTAAGACTGTCTACTTGTTCTCTGTGGCAAGAGGTTAAAACTGCTTGCTTCTTTGTATAATTCTATAAAACAAGGCTGTATTAGCACTGAAAAACTCCTTAGGTACAAGAAACTATTTTTTTTTTTCACCATGTATATCTACTACATAGTATTTACTGCGTGTACTACTTAAGTAATCTTAGAGTAAATGGAAAAAGAAAACCATAGACTTGTAGAATTACATGTCAGAGTAATTTGTGGGAGTACAAATGGTGAAAATAAGACAAATGGCTATTGAAGTGGGTGATCATGAGGCTGTGATATGAGAAGAGAAGGAAACAGTAACAGTGATGAAGAGCTTAAAAGGGTCTTGAAAATGAGAAAAGAAATACCTGAAGGTTTATTAAGTGTAATTGAAAATTCCTATCAGGAACGTTAGCTGTGAACTTCTGCTATCAGTTCCTGATATAGTTTTTAGACTGAAATATGCCACAACTGTTCAGTGAAGAGCCTTTTCCTGTCTAAGTTGTGTCTTCAAAATCACCATGCAGTGATAAAGTACTTGCACATTGAATTTATACCTGTATGCAGTTATGTCAAAATCACAGAATCATGAAACACAAATTACTCCAAATCTAAATTCTACACTTACATTCATTGGTTGCAACATTTTATATTTCAAAGTTTTGTGCAGCATAAGAAAATTAACAGATGGCTTAAAAGAGAGGACATAAAAGGCTTTTGCTTCTCAGTTTTCCACTTATGTTCCTTTCTGAAATGATTTCACCTCCATTATTCATACCATCTTCACAAATCTACTTACCTGGTGTCTGGCAATTACATGGTTTCTTACTTTCCATTCACAGATGTTAACAACTATACAATATGTGAACACATACAAGCATGTACACATATAAGCATGGGCACAGCTTTTAGAAGTTAATTGCACTGAGAGATAGTTTCCAAGGCTCAATGGAAGGGAAGACATGTTTGTATGGATAAATGCATATGCATTTTCATCAAAACCCATGTGTAGTGGTGTATATATATGCATTTGAGGGGGAAAAGATTTACATTGCTCAACAAGCTGTAATTTTGTAGTTCCAACAAATGGTAACTTTTCTAAGTTTTCTGAAACACACAAGATACTTTGCATTGTTTTTTACAAAGTTACATACATTTTGTGGCCGCTGGGCTGCCAAATGCTTATTTTGTGCCCTCTTGTGGCTCAGATTATTAGTATGTTATTTGTCATGGAAAAGACAGGAGATGCATTTGTAAGAAGTTTATTTTTTAATGGAATTTAAGCTCTGTATAAGAGAAAGGTCAAGCTACTGAAAGCTTTGCTCCTGCTGAATATGTTAGTGATAGACTCTCATATATGCAAAATGTGCTGGTATTGCAGATTCTACACAAATGTGCAAGAGTTTTAGCTTGTAAATGTCATTGATAAAGGATAAGTAATGATACAATCCAAACTTCTTGTAATATGATTTTTTTGTTCATTAATGGTTTAGAAATCTGATGGATAAATAAGTTACTTTAAAATTAAGCACCAAGAACTCATTACTCAACCTGGAATAATGGGTTTTCAGTGTGAGGCATAAACCCAGCTTCCAGTAGTCCTGAGCATGAAAAACACTTTAATCTGCCTCCCTCCAAGTTAATCAAGACTTGTGACTGTAATGAAAGCAAATGAATGTTTTTTCAAAAGTTCCAGTTCTCTATTCCTTCTTAGCAAGACTGGCTACCATGTTATCTACAGAAGTGGAGCTCACATATCAGTTCTTGAAATCATGAGACTCCAAATTCTCTTTTATTCCTTTTATTATACAGGTCTTCTGTAAACTCGAAAATTACACAATATATATCTTTTATCTTTGTCATTTGATATTCCTTCAAATGGTCATGATGATTTTAGCTAAATGATGAACAGGAAAAATAGAAGGCAAAAAGCAAGAACATAGAACACAAAACAGAAATATTTGAAAAGTAAAACTGTTCTTCAGTTGTAGAATTCTTTGTAATTTCTTCAAGCATGAACATCCAAAGCAGGTATTAGTAGAACTGAAAACATAATATTAGATATTACTTTTGGATAGGGGATACCTTGGAATGAAAAAGATTGGGATCATATTAAAAAACTATTATAAAAATACAATTATCTCCAATGGAATAAGTGGTGTGATACTCTTATACTGACATCAGACCTGGTGTGTTTGATAGTAATTAAAATCCATTTAAAATGGAAGGTGAAGCAGTTTTCACAACTTCCACTGTAATTGAAAATATTATTTGTTATTTTTTCATTGTTTAATCTTCCCATATATTTAAATATCGCACCATCAAATATGATATCAAAGCAGGAAACCCAAATCAATTGCCAAAAATTTCCCATTACTCCCATGAGAGGAATGCTTACAGACCTGAGATAATAGGTCTAAAATGTTGAAAACTGTGTTCACATGTTTATTGCACTATATTGTAATTTTAAAAAAAAACCTACTCCTGAAGAATGAAAACATTTGGTTTTTTCTTAGATTTGTTTTAAGTAGGAGAAGAAATTCAGAGTGTGGTGGAGTCTGTCAAGTACCCCAGCTAGTCATAACTACCGTTCTGAGGAAGTCACCAGTTACAGATTCAGTCTTGACTGGCCTTTTTTATATAAATTCTATGTTTCCTCCTAGATCTGTTAGTGAAACAACTATAGGCTTGGGTTTGCCAATTTGTCTTCTCCTTTTCTAAATCTAGAGAAGCATGGAGTCTGGAGTTACAACAAAGTATTTTACTGGTTTATGTAATGAAGCTGAAATATTTTTTGAAACCTTGTGCCTATATAAGCAATTTATACTGTAACATATTTGCCTTAATTAGTGTTTTAGTTTGATAGTTACAGTTTGTAACGTATGTTTATTTAAAGGTCTTTTTAACCCAGTTTGGATTAATGGCTTTAAGAAGGGGGTACATGTACATGGTTTATGTGTTTATTGCAACATCTCTTCTTTTTTGTGCTGACATTATCTAGAAGCTCCGCTGAGTTAGGCTGCTCTTGAAATACATACCTTGACTGTTGGAATACTTCAGGTGTCTTAGTGGATCCTGAGTTTTTAAAGCAGGTCAAGCCACACTTACTGAGGACTGCAACCTTCGTGTTGCTTGTGTACCTGCACATCTTACATGTTCTACCTTTAAACTACACTAGTGCAGGTAATACATATTGGTGTTCATGCTTGATTTTTAAAGGTAAGTGAGTTGTTTGGCAGAAGTAAAGAGATAAATATTCATAAAAAGAACAGCAGGTTTATAAGATCTTCTCAGAGTGTTTCTGTATCTTCCAGTCATCTCAGATCTGTCCCAAAGAACCTTTATTCAGTTCTTGAGATTGAGATTGTAATTCAGTTTACTGCTAGATAAACAGCAATTACAATATGGGCAATGATAAAAAGAGAAAATAGGCAATTCTGAGCAACTGGCCGTAAGCAGAGGGAAGGGTAGCATATTGCAAGCACACTGTATGCACATTGGGATTTCTTTGGTATGGAGTCAGCTATACATTATTCCTGGTATAGATTGCAGTGGTCCCAGACAAGATTTTACTGATGTTGAATGAATATAACATGTTCCTTTCCTCCATAGCTGGAGCATAATGCCCTTCGAAAATAACACCTTATTTCTACAGCATGCATCATCTGTATTG
Organism: Trochalopteron elliotii; assembly: GCA_024734555.1. Classification (NCBI taxonomy): domain Eukaryota; kingdom Metazoa; phylum Chordata; class Aves; order Passeriformes; family Leiothrichidae; genus Trochalopteron; species Trochalopteron elliotii. Next base: position 24,395 of record JANPWX010019374.1, on the reverse strand, counting down.
TCCCATGGAGCAAAAAAGCACCAAAAATGCCTGTTTAAGATCACAGAATCAAAAAGAATCATGGAACAAAAAAGAATCATGGAACGAAAAAGAATCATGGCTAAGGTTGGCAGGGGCCACTCTAGGTCATCTAGTCCAACCTCTTTGCACAAACAGGTTTCCCTAGAATAATGGTACTCAGGAATGTGTGTGAAGAGCTTTTGAATAATCTCTTTTCTGGAGAGACAGACTCCATACCCTCTCTGGGAAATCTGCTCTGGGTCTCAGGCATCCTCACAGTGAAGAAGTTCTTCCTCGTGTTCAAGTAGAACAATAACATGAGTTCTGTGTTCCAGTTTCTACCCATTGCCTCTCATTCTGTTTAGTGCCTCTGAGAAGAGCCTGGTCTATCCTCTTGAGCTCCTCCCTTCAGATACTTACACACTGATAGATCTCCTCTCAGGCTTCTCCAGGCTAACCAAAACCATCTCCCTCTGCCTTTCCTTACAAGAGAGATGCTACAGTCCCCCCATCATCTTTGTAGCCTCTTCTAGCTCTGCTCCAGGAGCTCCACATCTCTGTAGTCCTGAGGAGCCCAGAACATCTGGAGTGCTGTATCCTCACCAGGACTGAGCACAGACGCAGGATCACTTTCTATGACCTGCTGGCAATGCTCTTCCTAATGTCCCCAGGATCCCACTGGCCTTCTTGGCCACCAGGACACATTGCTGCTGGCTCATGGACAGCTTGTTGTCCACCAGGACCCCCAGGTCCTTCTCCTCAGAGCTGCTCCCCAGCAGGTCAGCCCAAGGCTGTGCTGGAGCCTGGGGTTGTTCTTCCCCAGGTGCAGGACTCTGCACTTGCCTGTCAATTAGAGATAGTATCAAAAGACTTTCTGAAGCTGAGGTAGACAATATCCACTACTTTCCCCTCATCCATCCAGGTACTTGTCTCATTGTACCAGGTAATCAGGCTGAGCAAGTGTGATTTCTCCACGTTGATGACTCCTGATCATCATCTTGTCATCCCTGTGAATAGAGATGGTCTCCAGAATGAGGTGCTCTCTCACTTTCCCAGGGATTGATGTGAGGCTGACTGGCTGTAGTTTCCTGGGTCCTCCTTCTTGCCCCTTTTGAAGACCAGGGTGACATTTGCTTTCTTCCAGTCCTCAGCACCTCTCCTGATCCCCATGACCTTCAAAGATGGTCTCACAGTGGTGTCCACCAGCTCTTTCAACATTCATGGATAAGTCCCGTCAGGGTCTGTGAACATGTGTATGTCAAGTTTGACTAAATGGTCTCTTACCAAATCCTTCTCAACCAAGAGAAAGTCTTTCTTTTTCCAGATCTCCTCCCTGATCTTCTGGGTTAGAATTCCTGAGGGGTGACCTTGGCAGTGAAGACTGAAGCAAAGAAGATGTTCAGTCATTGTGCGTTCTGTGCAACCTCTGTCACTGGGTCCCTGTTCTGTTTTAATAGCTGATATTCATTTTTTTACTGATTAATTGATATATTGGTGTATTTGAAAACAAAATGCAAAATGAAACATGGAAATAGAGAAAAGCAGAAAGTTGGGTTTAGAAAGTGGAATGAGCAAAAAGGAGGTATGAAGTCTCAGGAAACTGTGGTGGCTCTTTCAGGTGGTAATCACAGAAGATAAAATTCTTAACAAGAATGTAATAGGATTTGTGTGAGAAACACAGGATAGTGTCTTATTGGAGGAGAAACAAAGGGAGAAATTAAAGGCGTAATGCCAAAAAATGGCTGTTCTTCACATTTTCCTAAGGGTGAAACACTTGCATTACTTATCCTAACAGATTTTTCTTTTTTTTAATGTATGATAATTTATTAATAGTTTCTGGAAAGAACATAATGAACTGTCTGAGAATGAGGTCTGTAAGCAATTGCTACACTCAAGAGCACTTGTGTATTACAGGGGTGGAAAGGTCAATAAATTATTTTCCTGGCAGACCAGGAATGAGAAAGTTGAAATAACATCTTGGAAATAACACTAGATACAAAGAAGATCATTTCAGACAAAGGAAAAAAAACAAACAAACCTGTATTTTTTTGCCAGACAGTCATATCTGAATAGCAACCATTCCTAACCTGGCACTCCCAAACCCATGGAAATGTGTCTTCTGTTGAACAATATCTCTGGTTTGTTTTGGAATGAGATAAGGGCTTCTCAGGACCCTACAACTGAGATTCAAAAGCTAACTCGTGTATTTAGTTTACTAAATCTTAAGTGTTTTTCCTATGATTAAGAGTTATTGCTCAGACAAGATGTCCTGTTTCTCAAAAAAATGTAGGAAATTCAAATTAAGGAGATTTTATAGTCACTTATATGAAAAAAATCCTTTTAAAATGTACTATTTTAATAAGCTTTCTGATCATTATTATTAAGTTGATGATTATATTTTTAAACCGCATTTGCCATTAAAATGGAATGGTATTTATACAAATGTTCATGTAATTATAAAGAAGTTTAACTTATTAATAAATAAATTAAGAAGAAATAAATAGTTTAAATGAAATTTTTAATGACAATATCTGACTATGTCTCTGATACTTTATTTTTTTTACTCTCATTGAATCATGTAAATACATATTTTTTCCATACTTTTAAAAAGGAACTTGCTTAGAAATATGTGAGAAAAGTAGATTTCTTTAATTTATTATTTTAAAGACTAAAATAATGGAAGTATAATGCACATTTATAAGCTCTTACTGTTGAAGATATTTTCAATGTGTATTCACAAGCCTATTTTAGAGCATAGGCTTCTTCTAAATAAACAAATTTGTAGTTAGTTCTGTTCAGTATATCTGACGATGTATTTAACAAAACTTTAAATGATACAGAGAGATCAAGATAAAGAATGACTTCGATATGAGAGGGAAAAACCTGAATAGACTTGAACTCCATGGCCTAGAAAATAGACATTTGATGGAGTCATTCTGGTTTATGATCTATATCTATAAAGTCATGAATTACATAAAGAATGTGACTCATTATCCCATCTGTTAGGAGTTATCATATAAAACCAGTAGATTGTAGGTCCAAAACAAAGAGGTATTTGTCCTACAGCACAACTGAATATAGGCTTTGATAGTTGCCATGAAGTACTGTTGATGTAGAAGTTTCCATGAATTCAAAAAACAAGACAAAATCATGGAAGAAAAGGTTATTGAACGCAAAGGTTATTGAAACAGCTCTGGCTCAGGACATTCCTGAACCACAATTTTACTACAGAGAAATATCATTATGTAGTCTCCTTGTTCTGATATTCTTCCATAAGAATCTGATTCTGGTGATACAAGTATCTGAGGCTAGGTAAACCTTTGGTGGTGCATCTGTTCTTATCTTATGTATTTCAGTTCACTTTTCCTACTGCAGCTGTGTTGGAGTGCGTGTCTCTTTGGTCAGCCCAGTGTTCGGCTAGACCACCCAGCAGCTCCGACACGCCACAACAGGATCGATTTGTGAGTCTTGGTTCAGCAGCCCCTGGACCTTGGCTGTCACAGCCGTGGTGTAAATGAAAGAGGGGACTCTCGGAGGGTCAGGGGGGACAGAGGTTTATTGGGGTTCACAGGGGAACCCCTTACCTCCTGCCCGATGCCTCAGGAGAGACCTCGGACAAAGGCTACAGGGGGGCTTTGTCCAGGACAGGTTCAAGGGGTGTATACAAACTATAAACCAATAAAACAAAGCAAAGTAATACATGCCAACTGAATTACCTAACTACTAACAAATCAAGGTAATTTGGGGAGGGGTCTCAGGGGAATCTGCCAACTGCAGTTCAAATCTCTTCGAAAGTTCTGGACCTTGGAGATAGGGACTCAATGATGGACAGGGGAAGAAGGAGAGGATGGGCAGGGAGCATCATGGGCAAAGGACCAATAGGAAACAGTCTCTGGGCTAAGACCAGAGAGGCATAGAAACTCTTATCAACTTATGATAAGAGAAAACTCCAAGACAAGGGGCCCTTATGGGGTAACTAGAGCTATACTAACTTATAACAAAACCTTTTCTAAAACATGGAAATCTTGCAAACCCACACAGCTGGATAAATGTGTAGATATTCCTTTCATAACACAGCTCAGAAGCTGAAAAATGAGAAATTGTGTGGAGCATGAAAGAAATTAGCACATACATTATCTAATGGAATGGTTCAACTTCTACCAAAGACTTGTGGTCTGGTAGAATGGGAACTAAAGTCGTGCTAGCTTTCTATTTCTGCTTTCTCTACTAAGGGACACATCAGTTCCCTACTTTGTCTGTATTTGCAGAATGCCACATATGATGCAAGTCAGGCTGCCCACCCCTTTCTGATCACAAAAGCTGGCACTTCATCCAGGCTTCCTGTTTTATTTGAGAGGAAAACAGAAGCATCTTCTGTTTTCAGTCTTATTTATCCCGCCAGGTCTTGTTTGATATTTCTTTTGAAACTGTAAAAAAAATTGTGTTTTTTCCTGCCAAACCATTGCAGTGAGTCTTTAAAAAATATTAGATGTCTAGGGTTATCATGGCTATCTTTACTATGTACTTGAGATGATACAGCAAGGATGACCCATCTATTTTGCTCTCTGGGTCACCAAGTCCCAGCTTGCTGGTTGTCTGATTCTTCATTTATAATGCTCTGGTGCTGCATGATTATTAGATCCACAAAGTGCTTCACAAAGCAATTCACTCCATCTAATCACTTGAGTCAAAACAGCAAATATCACACAAAAATTCCTTTTTTCTCTGAAGCAGTGAATTACAATCCAGGGGGTTGTTTCTAGATTCCAAGCTACTTCAATCATTCCTTTTCTTATGAAGGAAGTATGAGATTAGATGATACTGATGAGGCAAAATCCTATTTGGCCTTCTATACCTGTTTATTCCATAAGTTTAACAAGGAAAGCTTTTCTACAACAGTTTACTGGAGATGAAATAGTATCTTAGGAGATAGGTTTATTATTAGACAACCAACTAGCATCTAAGAGTAGCAGAAGTCTTAGATATAATTCCTTTCAAATTTTAATAAAGCATTTAAAGATTTGCCAATGTGTCATGCAAACTTTTTGACACCATTCTCATCAGAAAGTTCTGCTTCCATGGTCTTTGATGTCTGCATTTCTTCCTTCTTTTTATCATTAGTGTCTGAGTCATGAAATGCTAGTGAAAGAAGACAGCTGCATTTCCATTACCCTTTTTTACAGGGTAGAGAAAAATGTTTTTACAGAGGAAGAACATTGCTTGTTAGTAGCCTGAGTTGCTTCACAACAAGCAAGGCTTGTCATAATTATTCTATTAGAAAAAGAAATGGATGGGATAAGCAAAGCCAAAGTAATGGAGCATGTCTAGCAGGACATTCAAAAGGAGTTTGAACTACTTTGAAACTGCAAAACTGAGCATGTAGCATAGACAAACCTGGCACACTAGTCTGAATAGTGGGGGTATGGGAGCAGGGTGAGGAATCCAGCTGGGACAGCAGGGAATAAATACAACTACACAATGACCAGGGTGGTCTGCATCTGGGTCTCCTCAGCAGAGCTTTATGTACTGGACTTTGTTTCTAGGGCACAGGATAATGCTGAGCATTGGAGAACACAACCTCACCCAAGCACATGCCCAGTTAGATTTTGGACTGGGGGAAATGAAGAAAGTTAAAGCACTGAGACTTCACCCTTGATGCCAAACACCTTCCTTCTGCTTTGACGAATGCATTTTTTCAATACAGCTTAGTATACAATGCCCAAGTCCTTGAAAACAGGGAGACAAAAACCAAATTGCAGTTTCTCTTCTGCAGTTACCCTTTTTCTAGTATTCTGGGGCCATCTCGTATCCCTGCAGAGGGGAAGTCCCACCAAGTGGCTGAGAGTATTGTCTAAACACTCCTTGAGTTCTGGCAGTTTTGGGGCCTATGAGCAGCTGGCCTGCTGAATAGATGAGGGAAAAACTGTGGATGTATTCTACCTGGACTTCAGTAAAGCTTTGATACTCTCTCCCATGGCAGTCTCCTGGAGAGGCTGACAGTCCATGACTTGGATGGGTGCTCTTTTTTCTGAGTCAAAAAATGGCTGAATGGCCAGGCTCAGAGAGTGGTCGTGAATGAAGTTATATCCAGCTGATGGCTGGTCACCAGTACTGGTGCCAATCCTGTTTAATGCCTTCATTGATGACCTGGACAAGGGGATTGAGCACAGCCTCAGGCAGTTTGCAGGTGACACCAGTCTGGGTGGGAGTGCTGATGTGCTGGAGGGCAGGAAGGCTCTGCAGAGGGATCTGCACAGGCTGGATCATGGGCTGAGGCCAATGGTGGGAGGTTCAACAAGGCCCAGGGCTGGGTCCTGCCCTTGGCTCACAACAGCCCCAGGCAGGGCCACAGGCTGGGACAGAGGGGCTGGAAAGGACCTGGGGGTGCTGGTGACAGTGACTGAACATGAGCCAGGGTGTGCCCAGGGGGCCAAGAAGGCCAGTGGCATCCTGGCCTGGATCAGCAATGGTGTGGGCAGCAGGGCCAGGGCAGGGATTGTCCCCCTGTGCTGGGCACTGGTGAGGCCACACCTCAAGTCCTGTGTCCAGCTCTGGGTCCTTCATGGTAGAAAAGATGTTGAAGTCCTGGAATGAGTCCAGAGAAGGTCACAGAGCTGATAAAAGGTCTGGAGCACAAGTCCTGTGAGGAGTGGCTGAGGGAGCTGGTGTTGCTTATTCTGGAGAAAAGAAAGCTCAGGGGAGACCTTGTTTCTCTCTGCAATTGCCTGAAAGGGGGGTGTAGCCTGGTGGGTGTTGGTATCTCCTCCCAAGCAACAAGAGACAGGATGAGAGGACACTGCGTTGAGCTGCACCAGGGCAGTTCAGGTTGGACATCAGCGGGAATGTCTTCATTGAAACAGTACCTAAGCATTGGAATAGACTTCCCAGGGAAGTGGGAATCCACCATCCCTGGAAATGTTCAAGAAATGACTGGATGTGGCACTTTGTACTGTGGTTATTTTGCGTGGTGGTTTGGTCAAAGGTTGCATTTGATGATCTTGGAGGTCTTTTCCAAACTTAATGATTCTATGATACTTATATACTTGCATTTCAAAAAAATTGAGGACTTGAATGTTTTTCAGCAAAAATTAATTTAAGCAGAGTTAGTAATTAGAAAAGCAGGCTACTTTTACCCAAGTCTTTGCAAATACATTGAAGTGTGTCTGAATTCAGGCACTCTTATTTTAAGGGGTAGGCAGTTACAAACACCAGAACAGAGTATACCAGCAAAACTCAGTTCTAACTGGAAATGAGCCTTCAGGCTTCCTGAAACAACAATAGGTATAAGTTTGAAGCTATATAGGAACTCAATAATTTGGCTACCTAAGTGCCTCCCTTCTCCACTACTTTGGACTTCAATCAATACTGCTCTTCCTTTCTTTTTGTACATTGTTTTCCCCTTTTTAGTTTCTCTGAGTGGCAGTCAACTTCCCATACATTAGAGATTTGATACTGAACATAAAGAAAAGCTGTGGGAAATCTCAAATCTCTCCTCTTTGAAGCCAGGAGACTAAGAGATGACCTCTTGTTCTGGCCCAGTCTGGCCTTTCTGATGTTCTTTTAACTGAGACTGTGACATGAAAGTAGTACAGAAACTCTCTTCTAAAGTAATAAGGGCAAAAAACGTATGAAAACTTCATGGAACAGAAAATGGTAAATCTGAAATAAGTTACCTATAAAATTAATTTTTAGAAGAATGGTTGGAGGAATACAAAATGGAAAACCTTGCCTACATCTCCACAACACCAGATTAAAGACACCAGATCTGGTTCTCTAAACATTTTGATACCTTTTATTCATTTCTATCCACATTAAATATATCAGAATCCTAAGCCTCCTAGCAGCAAAATAAAAATTCATATTCATCAGGTACTTTTTGCACTTTAAGTTACTCTAAGATTTTTGAAGTAAACTTAGCTCTTGCATCTAATTTAACTTAGTTTCATTAGAAATCAGTGCTTTTGAAACTTTTTTTACATGGTGATTTCCTCACATGGCCTATTTCCATAGGAGACCCCATCCCTCACTGAGCGCTGATTTTTAAGTCCATAGAGAGAAAAGGACTGTGCAAAGTTCCACATTATCCTTACAGTGTGAAGAACTATATTATTAGTATGAATCAACATTGAAGGGAAATAATAATAACATGTTAAGTTTTATTCTGTTATTGGTTAATGTAAATTGTCTGTGGCAGTTCCAGCTTTGGGCACAAGAGGTAGATGTTTTCACATGAAACTTCCATCAAATACTTAACATTACCAATCAGCTTTTGTACTTTGGATAAGGGGTAGTCAGCTGTTGCTAATTTCCTCTTTTATGTTTTATGTAGCAATTCATTTACAAAAAGTGAGATTAATTGTAAAGATGTAATGTGGAGAATGGGAGTAGCCAAGCATTTATTTATAATGGGTTATTTATTTTGCCCAGGGGTTCTTGGGGCTTCACAGGGAATGCAGTGTCTTGTCAATATTTTGTTCTCTCAACAATTCTTTTTTGTTTGTTTTGTTTTGTTTTGTTTTGTTTTGTTTTGTTTTGTTTTGTTTTGTTTTGTTTTGTTTTGTTTTGTTTCTCTCAACAAAATATGCTCTTACATGCACTTTTCAGTGAAACTGATTTTGTGGTGGACTGAGAGTGTATGTCGCTGGCATTCACCTGACCTGCACTGAATCTACAGACATTCTGTGTGGGTTGGGACTGTTTTGTTAGTTATTTCTTGGTCTCTTCAGCTTAAGCAGATTAAAAAGCCAAGACTGAAAAGCCAACCTGATTAAAAGCCAAGCGTATCTGTACTCTTAAACACTGTTACATTTTTAACATATTAAGTTTATATTATATGGCTTGGAGTTTTTTTAATAAGAAGTAATAGGGAAGAATTACTTGAGTCTATTAATGTATTTAAATTCTTGACACTGTGAAAACTTTTCCATTCCTAAATATCATGGAGAAAAAGCAACAAAGCAACACACTGCCTTTACTTAATTTCTATAGGGACAACAAATGCATTCCCTGGTTAACAGCTGCATAGAAGAAGGATTATCAGTGATGTTATTATGTAAGATTTTTGTATTAATGCAAATATGGTCATTGCATTGCTTATCAACCTAACTCAAACATTATGTTCAAAATTTTATCTGTATTTTAATCTTCTTACAGCTACCTAAATATGATACTGCTTTTTAAAAAACACATCAGTGTAGTCTTTAAACATACTTTTTCACTGACCTGTGTGTTACACAGAGTCACAGAGTCCAATGTAAAAACTAGTAATTTTTATTCTATGTCTCTTTTATGATAGTGGGATATGGTTTGTGTATATGTTCATTAGAAGACATATTAACGTTATTGTTAATAGAGTTAACTTTATTATTAACTTATTAACTTTACGTATATGAGTGAGGATTGCTTGCATGAATAAGAGTTTCAGAAAGGGGACTTACTTTATCGTATGTTGTGGCCTGTAAAGCCTTTACAGGAAATGCAATCAATTACAGTTTTTGCAAATCAGTATTTCTACTTATTATCTGAAGATTTTATTTGTTTTGTCAGTGAGAAAACTGTTGTATGCAGAATTATAGTTATTTCAAAGGAGTCTGAAATTTTAAGTAATTACCTGCCATTAATTTTCTGAAATCCTATGGATAAATTGTTCTATTTCATTTATGTGATAATTCCAACTTTTCTGTAATGGCACTTTTCAATGGATCATCAATTTACACTGTTACTTTGTGATAATTCATTTTCATTGTGAAAACTGCCCTATGCAGATTCCTGTATCCAATGCATTAATTTTCTTCAGATGTCATTGTGCTGAATTACATCAGGTAAATTTTGCTCAGAGGTTTGATGCTGTGAGTACATAATCCCTGCTACAGTAGATGATTTATAATTGCTGTCTCACACACTGCAAAATTGCAATCATACCAATCAAGTAGCCTTCTGTTGGCCCCTGTAACAGCCATTCACTGTATTTCAACAGGTTGTTGGAATTCAAAGTGAAGAATAATTGATTTGTAGTATATTTGACAATACACACAGAAATCTCTGCAATACCATTCCACATGAGTGAGAGCATGAACAATGTAACACTAGCTTATGTTAATTTAATAACTTTCTTCATACACATGCAGCATTTTCCACATAAAAGAAAGCCAATTGTGGAACAATAACAGAAGAAAACTCCAGCTGATGCAGTTTCGTATTTCCAAATTAACTTCATTCTTAAGAAACCCTCAAGATAAACAATCCAAATAAGTTCTGTTAATGCAGTGTTAATACTTCAGGAATTTAAGCAGCAAAAGCCAGAATGAGACTGGCATATACAGTAAAGTGCTATCCTTTTACCTTGGGGTGTTTGCAGAAAGTGTTTACAGGTTTGGTAGGTAGAGTCCATTCTAAGGAAAACCAGTCCTGCCTACAGTAGCTGAGCATGACTTCAAATGAACAACTTTTCTTATCAGCCAGACTGTGACAGGCTGTTTCATGCGGGGAGACCACAGACACTCTATCCTGTCCCCCAGGCAGGCAGAAGCCAAAAGGAGCAAATCTGCAGTGCTACAGCAATGTGTGTTTCAGGTCACAGACTACTTCTGTGAGCACAGATCAAACACCACAGAGCAGTCTTGCCGTGGTTCTTTTTTTTTTGGCTTCACATCCTGACTGACCCACTTGACACATTTTTAGTAACAAGGTTTGGAGTTCAGCTGGCATCCTGGTTCTCTACTACATAAAGCAAGAGCAACCTAATAGTAGGCAGAGTCATATGCTATAATAGAATGCTATGTAGAACAATACCTAAACTACAGCTACCTAAATTAGCTTTTAAATACATGAGTGTGCCTATCATATATGGTTATTGTTTGTGAAGCAAATAGCCTTACAGTTATGTGATAAATATCAAATATAATACATTGGACCAGGAAACTGAAGCACAATGAAATTACAAGACCAGGTTAGTTTTTACTTTTGAGCTAAATTGGATGGCCTGTTTGAGTACCAAAAATGCACCAGACAAGAAGAACCAGTGGAAAATAATGGGATGATGAACTGGGATCACTATTTCAAATTCAACTCTCCTACCTTAAAATTAGGTGTGTAAAATTTAATACTATGTGGTTTACAGCTTTTGATGTTTTAGCATAACAATGTATGAAAAAAGCTCAACATAGCAGAACTTAGTTGACATCCTGAAAAATCTCCTGGTTTGTGCTTATCAGATCCAAGTGGGGAAGCTTTTTATATAGAACTGGAGAGATTTACTCTTAACTGGAGCTTTCATTTGAGAAAAGGTGGTGGGTACAGGAAAATTACCAATAGAATAATTTAGGCCATTCAGCACAGGAAGAAGAGAACTGTTGCCAAAATGTGATCTGTTAAGATTTTTCACAGCAGCCCAACAGCTAATAGTGATAGTTATCCAGTTCAGAGGTTAAGTTTTTAAAAATATCTTATTGTTTATTGGACATCTCTTTTTGATATTAAAATGGTAACTAAATTGAGGTTAAAACTAATGAATTTGCAGTGGAAAAACCTCCACTTCTTCATTCACTTAATAGCACAAATTTAGATTATCCCAGAAACATGATTACAGAGGAGTGGATTAAGTTAGCTAAACTATTTTAGCCACCTTATCTAGGACACTAAAAATCACCCAGAAGCTTTGGGTATTAATTTTAATACACAGCCTCCAAACATGTGACCAAAATGAACATTGCTCTCTTTGCTGTCAGGAGGCATGAAATTCAAGGAGCTGGCTCTGTTTTGCAAGAACTTAAATGGTCCTATGTGTCACATATTTAAATTTATCTGTCTCTTCCATCCGACTATTTGACTTGCACTGATCTAAAATTTTCAGATGTGTTTCTTGGACGATGAAGCTCATTGCTTCTCTTCCAGGACTACCTTTCTGCAATGCACTACTTCTAGATTATTCTTAAGCATAACCTTGATCTACTTGCAAAAAGATGGAATTCCAATCTTATGGTTCGAAGCTTTTGTAGTTAACTATGCACAATTCAGTAAGTGGCAGGACCCCATTTAGGCTGTTGCCTAAAAGGAGAAATAGAAGATATTTTTTCTCTACTTACTTAATTGTTAGTATTTCTATTTTGCAGATTGCCTAGTAAATTGTTTGGTTCTTGTTTTTGTATATCTTAAAATTATCAGAGATATTGTAGTAATTGTCTTCACATAAATGCATATAACTAATCTCTTTATGAACGAAAGCTAGCTTTGGAAAAATATATCTCCAATCAGGAGAATATCACTAGTTCCACCACCTTAACTCAGTATCTCCCTACTGCAAATCTTGAAAAACTGTAACCACTATATATTTCAGGAAAAAATGCATGATTTTATTAATTTATTAGACTATATGAACAAAATTTTCATATTTGTATTTGAATCACAATAACAGATATTCTTTGCTCAGCCTGTCTAAACTTTTAGAAATGTTGAATTCTAATTTAAAATCCAGAAATTGCTCTGTGCACACAGAAGTGTAGGCCAAATGGTGATGCTAATGCTTTTGGAAACAATTTTGCAGCAAAACAAACAGCTATAAAAAACCCAAAATATTAAAAAGAAAAAAAAATAAGAAGAAAGCTTCTCCTGAGAGAGCTCCAATTTTGGTTTCATTGATTGCGGAACAGGTCTTAGCACTAGCAAAAGAACATGAAAATTGAAGAGAGATACTATTTTTAAAATTAAGCCATATTTGCAGCTTCACTTTGCTATAACTGACCATCTATCTGAGGACTTATTGAAATATGTTGTCATGGTACACTTCAGAACCCTTGGAAACAAGAGTAAGAAACGCAGGCAAATGTAGTGGAAAGCAATTTAGTCCCAGGATAAAGGGAAAATAGAAAACAGAGAAGTCAAATAATTTGCTGCACAGATTACAGTGTGCATACACTAGTATGAAATTTGTCATTTCTGTGGAGTCCTACGCTGCATTTCACAGAAGCAGTTAAAATAAGTAGTGGTACCTACAGGACTAAAATGTTCAGTTCTGCTATCAATACAAAAAATGTGGGTTTTTGGGTTTTTTAAAATCAATTAATTTAAGCATTAGCAATAGCTTAACACTGCCAGCAGACTGAGGAAGCATCTCTCTCATGAGGAAAGGCAGAGAGAGCTGGGCCTGTTCAGCCTCAAGGAGATGGAACTCTCATCAGGATTTATCAGTATCTGAAGGGAAAGTCCCAAGGAGATGAACCAGGCTCTCCTCAGTGATGCCAAGCAGTTGGACAAGAGGCAATGGGCAGACACTGATGCACAGGGAGTTGCACCTGAACATGAGGAAGAACTTATTTACAGTGCAGGTGACCATGCACTGGAACAGACTGACCAGAGATGATGTGGATTCTCCTTCTCCAGAGATACTCAAAAGCTATCAACATCCTGAGTATCATTGGTCTAGCAGACTGTGCTTGAGCAGAGAGGTTGGGCTAGATGACCACCAGTGGCCCCATCCACTTAACTAATCTGTGTGTTTCAGTGAACAAGGAAGGGTATGAAACAAAACTTTTCAACAACTCTGAAGAAATGATAAAATCTTAGAGAAACTTAGAATCTTATCAGTTCAGTTTGACTGGCAGCCAAAAGAAAGATGAAAGATGACCTTATTAGGATATACTTGTATCTCATCAGGGCAAAATAAAAGGTAACAAAGAATGAAGATACTCAAGGTAATCACAATAGTAATGAATTGAAATTAAAGCCATAAAATACAAAAAAAGCCATTTCTCCATCAAAATTGAAATGGTTAATCACTGGAACAAAAAAAATTAAAAAGCATATTCAAATGAAAACTAAATGGTTATTTTCTTCTCCACTTGTTTGGTTTAAACTCCATGTGTTTGGCTTAAAACTGGGTCAACCATATGAAGCATTGTGATTCATGGTATATAAGAAATCTAAATCGTTGAGCTCATGATTTTACCTGACCCTTTACAACTATGATTCTGTGAATTTCAGGTTTTAGAAAACATTTACAATAAGTAACACTGAAGAAAGCATCATACCTTTTTTCTCCTACTCTCTGTGTTCTCCATCCCAAAATGAACATTGCAAAATAAAATTAACCTGAATCTGACAAATCTGGAGCAGAATATGAAGCTTGTATGTGTGTATGCAATGTGAGTAAAGCAGCTGTAGAGAAAAGACGCCATTATAATCACCTAGCATTTTATTACTGTATCAGTCAAGTGCGTGCCTTTGCCCTTCATAACCTTGAAAATCACCCATCCTCAGATTTTTGAGTAGTTACTACTATCCTCTCTTTCCTCCCCAGTACCATCAGTATGTAAAGGACTCAAACCTAGTCCTGGAAAGGAGTTACTGCATTGCCTAACACTGTATGTGGCTAATACATAATAATGAAGAGACAGAAAGTTGATTTAGTGAGCTGATGAATGTGATGGACAGCTATTTAATTGTGGAGGAGAAAGTTAATTCACTGCTGAAGTGCCATTATTTAAGTAATGCTTGTCTGTTCAACAGGCATCTACTTAACAGAGATGTTATTAAAGCTAAATTAGAGCAAAGCGGTGAGACATCTCCATCTAAATAAGACAGACAAGTCAAAATGAGTGATGAGGTACTAATTTTACAATTTTTCAGTTAAGCCATTTATTATAATTACATATGCTATATCTTTCGTTGCTTCATTTATCACTTCATGTGTGGAGTCATTTGATTTGTATTTTTGTTATTCTAAATAAGTAATTAGTTGTTGGGGGTTAGATTTGTTTCTTTTTTTTTTACTTATAGAATTTTCCCATAAGTCGCTGGGAAACTAACTACTGGGTACTTACTGGTACTTAAGCAAAAAACAAAAGAAGCGGCCAGAGGAGAGGAGTGTAACAGCTGGCTACACTTCTTTTGTCTCTGGGAGTTTTCCCTTGGAGGGGGAAGATACCGCGAGTTTTGGGGGCAGGTAAAGGACATCTGGCTACACTTCTTTTGTCTCTGGGAGTTTTGTTTTCTCTCAGAGGGGGAAGATACCGTGAGTCTTGGTGGCGGGTAAAGGACGGGGCTGGGGGCAGCTGGTCTCGCTCTCAGCATCGGAGGGAGCACGGTCAAGCTGTTTCTTACTGCGGGGAGAATTCACTGTCATCACTGGAGCCTAGTCCTGGGGATCAATCACCATCTGCTCGTGTGACCAGGAATCCTGAGCTCGGTTTTTCCTGCCCTGTGGGAGCTGCTGTCCCGCCCCCACCCCTTCTTGGGCACTGCCCTGGGTCTTTGCTACGCTGTAGCCCCGCACCCCCTGCCCTGCCAGGACATCCCCCCAGCTCCAGCTGCCACTGCAGAGCTTCTGATACATCTCATCCCCCATTCCGGGATTTCTGCTCGTTCCTGATACACATCTCATCCCCCATCCCGGGATTTCTGCTCGTTCCTGCCATTCCAGCTCGGTGCTCCTCAGAGTCCTGCAGGGGCAGCGGGACCAGACTGTCCCAGGATTTGTGAAGCAAAGCCTCTCCTCCATCCCTTCCTATCTCAGCCAATAAGGCTGTCACAAGGCTTCTGGTTCTGTCTTGTTAATGCTGTAGTTGTTGTTTTGTTTGCATTGTTATACATAGTAGTAAAGGACTGTTATTCCCATCTCCATACCTTTATCTGAGAGGCCCCTAATTTCAAAATTGAAATAATTCGGAGGGAGGGGGTTTACATTCTCCATTCCAAGGGAGACTCTGGCTATCCCTGCGAGACATCTGTCTTTCAAACTAAAACCTTAATATAGACTTTTTTCTTACTTAGAAAGTAATTTAGTTGAAGAAGTAATATGAAAGCAGGAAGATACATGAAGCAACAGAAATAAGGATTTAATAGTAAAAAAAATTACCATCAACTGTTAGATGAAGATAGGCACAGGAGAATATCTAAATATTAAGTCTCTCCTAGCTGCAAGAGAACAGCTTTAAAATATAATAAAGTGGCTACTTCCAAAATACAAAAAATTACAAGACATATTAAAACTTGTCTTCTGCTCTTATTTGAAGATGATTGGGGTTTAGGGCAAGATTCTTCTCTCAGGGCAAATGCTGTGTTTGCGACACCAAAAAAATGGAACAAACATGGCTTGAGCAATTTCATACAGACAACAAGACAAAATGGAACAAATTTTACTTTATTGGAAACGACAGACTTTTTCTTAACAAAGACAAAATGACAAAAGATGGAATGAACAACAGCAAACCTCTTAAACTTACTGATAAATCTAATAAGACTAATAAATCTTTAATAATACTAATGAATATTAACTAATCAATTGAGAATTGCCTATTGTGTCAAATAAATTAAGCAATAACCAACCCTAAAAACCTAAAAAGCAACCTTATTTCTATATAGTCTTCTTGGTGGCTAACTCTTGCTAGCCCTGGACAAGTGCAGGGCTAATTTGGTCTTTTCTTCTTGGCGAGAGGCTCTGCTTCCTTCTGTGGCCGATGGCTTCTCATGTGTGCGCTCCTTTGCCTCTTGCTTTCAAACACCCTGCAAGACAGGAAACAAACCGTCCATTGTTCATTCAATACACACCGTTCAACCAAGTTACCAGACTTCCATTTCTCTGTGAAAATGTCTGTCTTTTCAGGACGGAACCTGGGCTGGGACCCCTTTGTCAATGGATCATCGCCATGACTCTGATCTTTCTTGAATCACTTTCTTCAAATGTCTTCCTCTGTTCCCTCCATCCTATTTGGAATTGGATCAGCACCATCAGAGCAAGCCTTGGTGCACCTATTGCTACGTGTAGGAATTGTGTCATGTTGGGGCTCAGCAAGGTTTCATTCCGAGTGCTGGGGTTGAACTGAGCTCTTTGGGATTCAAGTGGCTTGTGAGGCTGAGCAGGGCGGCGAGGGGCGATGCTGCAGGTGGCGTGAGGTTCCCCCGTGGTGCCTTTGGAAAGGCTCAGGCTGTTGGAGTGGCAAGGGCCGGGCTGTGAGCAGCAAGAGGAAGAAGTTGCGCACCGTTGGCAGTGGTCGCAGGGAAAGGGGCCTCCCGGCGGCTGGGGCGGCTGGGGCGCTGGGCAGCAGGGACACTCGGCGGTGCGGGCCCTCCTGCGCCTTCTCTTCCCTGGCTGCCCATCCTCCTGCCTGCCAGGGCTTCTGCTCCTCTTGGGCTGCCCCACACTCTGCAAATCAAAGAGTCCTCATCAATTTCTCCCTCCTCTCACAGAGCTGGAAATCAGCGTGTGCAGGGCAAAACTCCGTTGGCCTAAGGAAATTCCTGCAAAGCCTAAAGAGCTGAGAAAAGGGCTGCATTTGGTGGTGGGCTGTGGCAGGGTGCAAACGCAGCCCTGGGAGGAGAAGCACTTCCTTTCTACTGCCCATTGGGGTGGGATCAATATGTGGGGATCTATAGTTGTACATTGCTTCTTTACACCTCTCTGCCTACCATCTATTTCTCCCTATTTTTCCTCCACAAATGCCATGGGAATGGCTTTGAACTTCAGTCCAATTAGTGAAGACAAATGCTTTCCCCATTTCTACACCCCAAAATAATCTCTCTCTATTTCTGAATGACATTCAGGTTTGCCGGTAAGGAAAGATTTAGCGGAGCCACAGCACGAGCAGCTCCTCTTTGGGGACTATGCTGGGATGCTACAGAAGAGCCCTGAAAATCTGCAGCCTCTCCATGAAGCCAGACAGGATTCCTGATGTCAGCAAGCAGTGGGCAATGAAGGAGTTGATTGGAATCGCTGAGGCAACCAGCCCTTGAGAAACCAGTCTCTAGAGCGTCCAAGTCCATTTTGGTGACGGTGCTGCTTTGGTGGATCAAAGCTCTGTTCCAGAATTCCCTGTTTCAGGGCAGCAGCACAATGGAGCCGTGGGCAGCATCTGCTGTGCCTTTCCCACTTGATGGCACGACGCGATCCTGGCAGAGCGACGTCTGGCAGGGCTGGCCAGCAGGTTTTGTCCCCTTCTCCCAGCTGCCTGACCCTGCTGGCATGTGCTGATTTTCTCACCTGAGCAGCAAGAGTGCTGGTAAGTCTATGGGTCTTTTTCCAGGTGTAGTAGTACTCCACACACTGTGCCACAGTCTTACTCGGAATCTGTTGGGAAGAGGAAAAGAAGGAATCTGCAGTGGCCATCCCTGTAGGAGGGTGTGTTGGAGAACAAGTAGAGGATGGAGTAAAGTAGGAAGTCAAATGTTGGAGTGAATGGAGTAGGGCATAAGATGAAGTAAGCAGGGAGTAAAAGGGGCAATATTCAATAGAGTAAAGCAGCTGTTATGCTCTGTGGTAACACATGTAATGCACAGATCAAGAACAAATCCATCAGGCACAGTTTTCCTTTTGCCTGTTCACTCCAGTTATCCCAGCAGCAAGTATTGTGGAAGCACTGTTAGCGTATCAACACATAATCACAGAATGATTAGATGCAGGTGCTTTTACTGAAGAGCTCTGGGAATCAGGGCTACAGGGTAAAAACCCAAATCTGACTCTGACATGGATTTGTAATGGAAATGTTTTTCTACCCTTTCCTTCTAGAACTACATCTTAATTATTAAACCCACAGTGTTCTATTGCATGAATTCTTATCCGTGCATGAATTCATACAATGGTATGAATTGGAGTTTCCATCAAGGCCCCCAAACATTGTTTCTCATGATTCTTAAACAAGAACCACCTTCAAGTCCCAAACAATCATGACATTGAACAATCCTATCATGATGATTGTGCAGGTGCAGTTTCTCCTGGACATGATCCAGTCAAGACAAAAGGTAACCTTTGTTGCCAGGGCCTAAGTAACTTTGGTTCCCTTCCCAGGCCTATCCAGGCCCAACCATTACTTCCACCTCCCCTGAATCTGTTGGATACAGTTCCCATGAGTTTAGAAACATTTGGACCCTGTGCTATCAGCACCAGCACAGCTAGGAGACAAATGTGACAGCATCAAGCTTTGTCTGCCAAAAGAGCTTCTAGAAAAGGGCTGGAGAGGCAGAATCAGCACTTGAAGACAGGCCTTGCCTGTCCCATTTCATGCTTACTTTCATATAGTTGCGTTTTTGGAAGGAGAGAGACTGAAATCCAGTATTTGGTAGCAGAAATGCTCAACATTTCCTTCTGACGATCAGCTAGGGTAATGGAGGTCCTCTGGCTTTACCTGCTTCTGGATGAGATGAAAATCCTTGCCATAGGTGTGAAAAGCCTTGTGGAAGGACTCCTTCTCCTCACGTGTCCATCTATCAGAGCCTGGCAATCAAAAGCAGCAGGTCAATGGATCCCTCCATCCACTCAAAGTAGGTGCCACTGGCCACCAAAACCAAACTGGCCCCATCCCTCCTTCACCTGGGCACATGTCTGCTCCCTCAGAAAGTCATGAAGACAAGAGCAGGCATTGCCCGGGGTAAAAAGCATGGGAGACAAGACAAGCTGAAGCAATAGATGCTGCTGCTTTCCCCAGCCCCAGAGAAGGCCAGACCTTGTGCTGGGGTTCTTTGTTGAAGCAGAAATGCTTAGCAAGGCAATTGAGGGGCCGACAGCGTCTGTGGGTGAAGGAAGAAGCTCTGCTTTGGTTACCTGCGTAATGATAATCAGCCAAGGCATGGCCTGGAGGTGTGGGAGGCCCCCCTGAGAGAAACATCTCCAGAGCCTCCTGCAAGACCAAAGGGGAAAAGGCTTTAGCTTCCTCCCCTCATCAAAAGAAGACAAACGCCACGAATGTTGCCTTTCAGCTCCTTGGCCTCTTCAGGCATGCAGTCCACTCAATCTCCTCTGGGTCAACCATTGTGATCTGCTCCCAAGCCCTACTTTGTGCCGCCCAACCCTTTGCTCCTGCTCCCCAAGAGTGCCAGATTTTGCTCACCAACTCAATGATTTTGCTCCTCCCGCAACCAGAATTGCCTCTGATGGCGGAGGCTTGTGGCAATTTCCCCTCAATGCAGCCCCAAATGTCTTAGAGCACACACACATCTCCAGACTGACAAGGCAGCAGGCTGTGGGGGCCTCGCGCGGTGCCTCCAGGAGAGAGATTCTCCCTGCTGGAGCCCTTTGGGCTCAGCCCTGAGGCAGCTGGAGGGGAGAAGCAGGCAGCAAGTGCTGTGCTCCTTGTTGGCTGCCTTCCTCCAAGAGCAGCCAGGAGAGGCTGTCCCAGTGGCCAGGCCTTAGGAATTGCCTGTCCTCTCTTCCCTGTGCCCAAAGAGCCGCTCCTTACCGGAACACTGCCGTGGGCCTGGTGCAGGCAGTGCAGGGCCAGCTCCAAGTTAGCCTGTGCCCTGGGAATGCCACGGGAGCTGGCCATGTCCAACAGTTGTCTGACTGCAAGCACAAGAAAAACCCACCCCAAGTCAGGCTGGAGCCAAGGAAGGGGAAAGGCTGCCAGGCAAGGCAGAAGGAAAGCGCAGGAGCTCAAGACAGCAGGTTGGAGAGCAGGAAAAGGAGAGCAGAGAAAGGGGCAGCTGAAGCAAGGGCCCACGCAGTGCTGGCTCTCCCTTGCAAGAGCCTTTTGTCCTAAGGAGAAGGGGCCGACCTACCCTCTTCCACTGGCAAATGGCCCTGAGAAATTTGGAGAGCAGGGAAGTTGTTCTATTGCTTGCTCTGCTCCAAAACCAGAGCATTCTCCTTGCCTCTAACACTGCCGGGTGGGAAGACGGGCGAGGCAAGGAGAGAAGCAGAAGAGGCAAAAAGCTGCCTTTTGACCCAAACAGGAGCAGTTGACACACGTAGGAATTTCAGGGGTGGAAGAAGAGCTGGACAGCTACCTCTGTCGGGTTTTTCTATGTCAGTGTCATCTTCCTCCAAAGGCTTCCAGACCAGGGATGCAGGCTCCTCCTCATCCTCACTTGGCGGTCTGCTCTGCAGCTCAGGCAGCTCGGCCTGAAAGTCACTGCCAACATTGATGTGTCTACAGGAAGAAGGAAGTGGAGGCAAGAAAGGCAAGTGCTCAAGAGACACATGGCGTGGAGCCACAGGCTTCAAGCAATCCCACCCCAAGTCTGAAATTGCACTTCTCCTCCTCCTCCCCCTCGTCCTCCTCTTTGCCATTCCTCCAGTTGCCCTCCTTTAATCCCCATGCCCAAACTCACGGCTGAATGGGGGCTTTTGCTTTCCTTTTCATTCTGCCTCTCCTTTCCAGCTGAAAGAGATCAAGACAGTGCTCCAGATAGAAATCATTCTGCCAACATGTCTTGCTAACCTTCCTTCTCATGCTCATCATTGCAAACCACAAACTCCTCTGTCCCAGCTGCCCTCAGTTGCCTGCAATTGCTGCCTTCTTCACTTGCACCTTGCCAGGCAGGACCCTCTGGCAGTCTGCAGTGTCCTCAGCAGGGGAAGCACGTGGGCACACACTGCTCCCTTCAGTCTTGGGGCCAGTGAGAAGAGGCAGAAGGATGGCAGGGAAGTGGTGCCAGGGGAGGCTTAGGTTGGATATGAGGCAAAGCTTCTTCTTTCCCCAGAGGGTGGCTGGGCACTGGAGCAGCCTCCCCAGGGAAGGGCTCACAGCAGCAAGCCTGACAGAGCTCAACCATTGTTTGGACATTGCTCTTGGCCAATCCCAGGCTGTGATTCTTGAGGCTGTGCAGGGCCAGCAGGCGGAAACTAGGATATTGTAAGTCCTTTCCAGCCCAGGAAATTTGCTGATACTCTGAGTGTGTTCTTGAGGAAGAAACTCAAGTTGGCATTTGATGGCTGCCTCTGGCCGGTGAGGCAGAGCCAGCCCTACAGGCATTGACAAAGATTGACAAATCTCTACCAAACTGTCTGTAGAAAAGAGATCCAACGCAGGTGGTCACCCAAAATGGATCAAAATGTTAAACTACAATGCATCTGGAAGTGATGAAAGTATGTAAGTCTATGTGAAGGGCTGAAAGCAGAGCATTTTTGTAGGCAAAAGCCAGGATTGGAGGGCAAGCTTGGCCAACTGCTTCCATGCCCTGAACAAGAGGGATCCCAGAGGACAAGTGCCACCATTGTGCTTTGGAAAGCTTTGCAGGTGATGTGAGCAGAGGCAGGGCCTGAGAGCATTTCTGGACACTGAAGCCCTGAACTGCTGAGTACTGAGCACATTGTTCTGGGGTCACCACAACAGAGTGTTGGCACTGAAATGGGTACCAGGAACCTTTAAGCAGGTCATCAGTGGATGAGGATGTGAAAGTGCACCATGACAGCTGTTTACCTCCTCTATGGAAAGGTCTGTATTTCCACTGGAGGCATCATTATTCCTAGACAAGTTGGAGCCCAATTTCATGTGTGACCGGGTCTGGGGAGCGTGAGCACAGCCCATGTCTGTGGTGCTTAATGGGACAGCCAAGTGGAGCCTGCTGGCCTTGTGTTGGTGGTGAGAGGGGACTTTCTTACCTTTGGCAGTCGCCAAGTGCTGTGGGGATGCCTGGCAGCAGATGAGGAGATGAGGGTGTGGATGCAGAGGCCAGATGTGGCCCTGATGTGCCAGAAATGGCAGCAGTGGCAGGTGCCTGCTCAGGGCCAGCCCAGGAGCAGATGCTGCTGCTGCTGCTGCTGCTGCTCCAGCAGTGTTCCAGCAACGGCCGCAGGAGCAGGAGACAACGACGGTTGCCACGGGCACAGCCCAACATTCCATGCAGAAGCCCAGGGCACCCAGGGCACAGCAACAGGCATGGGCCACCTTGGCCTCTTGCACTTCTGCTGCTGCTGCTGCAAGTTGGCTCTGAGCACCTTGGCAGTGGGGCATTTCTTGTCAGTGCTGTGGACGGGGCAAAGCAGTGCAGGGACAGCTGTGGGGCTTCTTTGGGCTGCTCTGGAAGGTGCCTCCAGCTGAAGGTGTGCAGGAGCCTGGCTCTGTGCAAGGGCCCACACCACATTACCTGCACTGCAGAAGCACAAGGACTCCTGCTGCCACTGGCTGTCCTCTGGCTCTGAGAGGAGCAAGAGACTGCAAGTGCTTGAGTGGAGAAGCAACTGCGCCAAGCTTTCTCCCCAAGTGGAGACGTTCATGCTGCCCCCTTTGTCAATATTCTGCTGCCTAATAATGGCACTCGATAATTTCCCTCCTCTGGGGTACTGAGCTGACGGGTCTCTCACCTCAAGGCTTCTTCTTTGAAGCTTAGAGGAGCACGATGTCTTTCAGGAGAATTGATGGGGACACCCCCCCGCAGCAATTCCTTAGCAAACACTTAGTGCACAATTCCTATGACTTTCTTCCAGCTCCCTTGAAGAGGCTAGACATTCCTCCCAAAACACTCTAGGGTCCCCCTAAGACACTAACACTAAGAGAATGACTTGTTCACACTGATTGCCTTCACATTTGTTTGAATCCTGAGCTCCCAGATGTGGCAAAACCCAGCCAGTTTGACTGCTTTCCTGTCTCCTGTTAAGCAAAAGCAAATCTTGCTTCCTTCCCAGCCTGCTTGTTACACACAGAGAGCCCCAGCAAACTGAGGGGGCAGCTGTAACAAGGCCCACTGCAAAGCAAACACTTGGGAGGCTCCAAATGCCCCCTGCACTGGCTCCCTCAGACAAGGGCAAGCTTCTGTCAGCAGCCCAGAAGCAGCCTGGCAATTCCCCCCTCCGTGCCCCCTTCCCATCCTGCCCAGCCCCTGCTGCCAAGACCTTGCAAGGCTGTGCCATTGACTGGCCTAGAGAAAGGCGGGAGTTTGATGCTTCCTTGGTGCCAACAGCAAAGCTGTGAGAAGGGAGGGCTTCATGTCCACGCCCGCTTTGTTTTAGCTGAGGAGGTTGCTGGAGGTCCAGAGTGAGAGGCTGCTCCTTGAAAGAGCCATTGAACTGGAGCTACTGGTTGCTTTGTAGTGCATTTGGATCTTCATTTGATGCAATCTGAGAGGTTAGAAAAGTCCTCCAAGTGGTCAAGTCCATCTGTCCACCAAAATTAAACAAAGCTGTGTGCCTTGGCGACAAAAAGGACTAAAAGCCACAGTTTTTCTCCCTCCAAGTGTGATGAGACAGGAGCACTCATGGAGATCCAATTGATTGAATTGAACCAAGCCTCCCTTTGCACTCCCAGCTTATGTTTTTAGGAACCAAAGGATGCAAGCCCAGCGTTATTTCATTGGCAGGAACAGGGACACACCTTTGGAAGTGCTGCCAGCTGAGCAAGGGGCTGGGCCTGAGGGAGGACACGCGTGCCCAGATTCTTCTCTCAGGGCAAATGTTGTGTTTGCAGCACCAAACAACTGGGACAAAGCAAATCCTTGAGCAATTTCATGCAGACAACAAGACCAAGTGGAACCAACTTTGCTTTAATGATCAAGACAGATTTTATCTTAACAAAGACAAAATGACAAAAGATGCAGCATAGTGAGCAACAGCAAGCCTCTTACATTTACTGATCAATCCAATAAGGCCAATAAAAATCTTTCATACTCCTAAGGAACCTTAACTGTGAAATTGAGAAATGCCTATCTAGTAAATGAAATAATAAACAAGCCTAAAAACTTGAAAAACTGTCTCA